>JAUEKX010185870.1:0-10876 GCA_031834005.1 Dendronotus venustus
AGAGAGAGAGAGAGAGAGAGAGAGAGAGAGAGATACTATATAGATAGAGAGAGGGTGAGACAGACAGACAGAGAAACAGAGACAGAGAGACAGGGAGAGGGGGGATGAGAGAAGAGAGAAAATCGTATCGGAAACTTTTATCTTTCGTGCTGTTCTTGTGTATTTCTTGTCCCAAACAAGCCGGCGGGAGGAGGGGTGTCACGCAAGCAAGCAGCCCGTGAGTAAAGGGACTTGGACTTGGATTCCACTCGCATAAACATCGGCGCAAGGGGGAGACAACTGCAATTCATTATGTCGCCCCATCGGACCCGGCAGAGGGCGGGCCTGGTTCGCCTTGTTATCAGCCCTCTTCATGCTTGATTGGATATTCTCGCTGCTCTCTAACCCATTCATAAACCATGAACTAACTGCTGCTACTACGTCATTTGATCCAGAATAAATAAGTTTTATTATCTTTGGAGTCTATCTTGCCGGCCCATGTCGCATGCTCCAGTCTCCTCCATTGGTGGGTGGACAATGACCCCCCGCCGGGCACATCCAGCCAGGAGCTGAGGGGGAGGGGGGAGCGGGTGTAGTGGGACTTATTATGTTCTTATTCCAAGCCAACAGAGAGAGAGAGAGACAGAGAGAGAGAGAGAGAGAGAGAGAGAGAGAGAGAGAGAGAGCGCGCGAGAGATCTACATTTCAACGAGTTTTCAGAAGCACCTTTTGTATACTTTTATTGTATTAACTTATTATAGACATCAAACTAACATCTGCTTGTCTTTGTTTCGCTAATTGGCTGAAACAATTATATATCAGTAACATGTAATTCAATAAAGATGAAATTATGATTGTAGGGGGAAATTGCATGCCATGTTTTAAAAAAAATGATATATCAAGATAAAGATTTGAAAATAGTCATCATGTTGTGGAGAAGCAACCTTTACTATAGTTGTTCTAATTTCTCCGTAAATATTGAGGACTTTTGATTTTATTGTTTAAAAAAAGGAATCCCCCAAAAATGTCCGTTTAGTTTCAGTGTCCGCGTTTCGTACATCGTGTGGTCTTCTTGATCATGCCATTGCTATTTCCATCCCATGCTAAAATGGTTAGTTTATAGGCTGCCCCCCCCGCCCCCGTAATCAATCACACTCGCAGACTTGCCACTTTGCTTCATTTGATTTTGATATTTAAATAAGCAAGCTATTTCATTCCGATACCAACTCTTTCAGTAAAGATAGCCTGTTGTCAGACGCTCTGTGCTACCATACTTACCCCATCTTTCTATGTCCACATGCAGGTACTCATTCGCAATTGTGTGAAGAACAGAAAAAGAACATTGATACAAACACTGTTAGATTAAAATATCATATTCAGTGAACAAGAGTATAATTTTGTTCAAGTCTATATTTTATGAGTTATTATAAAAGTAAAACTGAACAATGTGCCAAAATAATACAATGATCGATAGTGACGGTGGTTTGTGCTTGAAAAAAAAGAGATGCGACTGTCAATGAAGTCAAGCAGTTGTTGCTGTTACTCGATGCAAACAACACAACCTGCTCCATTAAATTGCACAGACCTATCGTGGATCATAGACATACCAAATTCCATCAATTTGTCATTCTCTGGAAATCCCAACGTAAACAAGAAGGAATATTATTATAAAGAGATGCGTGGGAGAATCGTCTTGGTTTCGCTAATTGGCTGGAAAACAATGTCAGTGTATCAGTAACGTATAATTGGATAGGAATATTATTATTGTCATTATTGCAGGGGGAAATGGCATGACGAGTTTCGGGGAAAACATGATGATATTGTCAAGGTAAGATTTGTCGATTTGAAAGAAATGGTAGTAATCTTTGGGCCATCCTACGAATTTATTTTTATTGCTGTTACTGTTATTCTTTTATGTAATCATAAAGCATGATTAAATCTACCACTGCTATATTATTCAAGTTGTTTTTCTCCGAGTGATTGACTGGTTCGATACTAATCGATGGTGTACGTACCATTCAGTTTGGTTGTCCTGCATGCAATGTACCCTTACCCAAACCGGATATCCTGTATTCTTTAAAGGAAGTAGTAAAGTCGTATACTACCGCTCGACGATGGACTACTTTTCTTCCAACAAACCAATAAACACACAATGGACGTCTAGACACTGGTTTGACATTTTAATCCAATAGCTGATTGGATTCCCTTCCTCGGTCGGCGTGAGTCGGTCGGTGTGGCAATCACGCTGACCAGGTCACTCCGCTAGAACGTCCAGTCTCGTCGGCCCTTAAAGTGGTCAAGCGGCCTCTAGATTCTCTTATCAGACGAGAGATCCCGGGCTCGGGCCCCAGCTGAACCGATTGTTTTAAGACATTTATTTTAGCCCCCTCAACGGCTTGTAAAATGGACAACTTGTTCGATAACCAAAATGGTTTGAAACCGTATCAAACTAAATGAACACAGAAAACGTGTATCTTCTACCCACCAACATAAACGTGACTAAGGGATAGGCCCCTACGACATAATATAAAACAAGCTATATGATATAGTAGATCCTACATGGAACTCTTTGACTAGCTTTCATACAAAAAAACCCTCTTTTTTAACGCTTTGAAGAAAATAAATTGAACACTTGGTATACTATTGTTCGAGTAATACAGCTATAACTATGATAACAAACTACTATGGTTACCGGTCTCAGCAAAGTCAAGATAAGACGCCGCATAGGCATAGGCATAGTGGTCCCCGTGACCTTCTTTCCCCTCCATAATGGAATGCAGACGTGGCCTTTGAAATGGCTTCTCTAGCCTGGACCAATGACCCGGTGACATGGCTGGCTCTTCAAGGGCATTGATGGCCACGAGGATTTATAGCAGGACGAGACAGCCAGATGAGGCTATTTTCATTTCATGTCTTTATTTTGGTTATATCTAGTGTGTATTCATCAACGGGGTTCTTCTCTTACTGTCTATATTTTGTTTATAGTGTGTATTCAACGGGGCTCTTTTCATTTCATCTCTTTATTTTGTTTATAGTGTGAATTCAACGGGGTTCTTCTCATACTGTCTATATTTTGTTTATGGTGTGTATTCAACGGGATTCTTTTCATAGTTTTTATTTTGTTTATAGTCTGTATTCAACGGGGTTCATTTCATACTGTCTTTATTTTTTCATAGTGCAATGAGGCTCTTTTCATATTGTCTTTATTGTTCAAGTTGGTAGGACCCCATTACGTAACTGACTTCACGAAGGATTGGTTCTTTCTTGGTGGATGCTATTTCCCCACAAATCTTTTGTATAATGATACTTTGTTTTCTCACATAAGTCAATAATTCCTCCAACACTTGGTCTGTCTTGCCTCCTTGTCTCTCTTAGCCATTAATGGTGTACAAATGTATCCACTCCCTCTGTCAATAAATCATAGCCGGAACGTGCACAAATAGAACATTGACTAGGCCAATAATACGATCTTGACTAAAATCCCGTGCGTTAGCAGCAGAGCAGTGCCACAAACAGACAACGCATTTGTACCTAAGTGAAGAGTAGAGGAAATATCAATCTAGAGTCTTTTCCAAAGACTCAACGTAGAATCCCCTCCCAGGCCAGGATAGAACCCGAGATATTCCGATCTCGAGTCAAACACGTAAACCTTCTCGCCACCGATGCAAGTAAATAAGGCAACGACAACAAAAGGAAGGCAAAACATCAATATTGGCAGTAGCGACAACGGCAGCAACAGCAGCAGCCACCACCACCAGCAGCAATAACAACAACAACAACAACAACAACAAAAGCGACAAACGGGTCTCTCCGTGTAGTTTCATTGCTTCCGATGGAAGCTGTCCAGTTTTTTGTTCCTCCTGCTTTTCTCCTCCAACAGCCATCAATATTTCAGTGCCGATTCCACTTAAAGTGCTTCAAGCCGCAATGCGAACATCACCGTGATGTTTGCACAGCCCATGCCAGTCCTTCCTTTCTCTGTACGTAGATAGAGCTAAGTAACGCTATAATGGGTTCTTGCTAAACACGACTTAAATAAGAAGCAGCTAACTTGTATATATTTTCTGTGCCCTTTCCAGTGAAATGTATGGATGCTACCTCTCGCTGCCTTCCGAAGAACCAATGTAAAGTGTATGATGATGTTATGTTTATTACATCACTGATCTCCCTTTGGGTCTTTACGACAAATTGTATCCCGCCAATCCTTTATTAGGGACAGGGTGCGTGCAAGCCCCCCGTTAAGGCCATTTATCTATTTACACGCACACAATAATTGCCCACTTCAAATGAACCGAAGCATCAAACGTTGATTGAAATGCCTGGTGGAATGCATAATGAATTGGGTGTGCTGGGGATACCGTAGTTCACGCTGATAGTGTGTGGCGAGGGCATGTCCTTCCGACGACTGGTGCTGTGTATGCGATCTGATGGAACGTTAGATACCATGCAACCAATTAATTTTGAAACCGCTTCCCTCAGATAGCTGTAACCTGCAGTTATCCTCGAATAAGTGAAAGTCAGGGTTAGAGTTAGATAGGTAGGGCTTGAGCAGGCTTTTATTTATTCATTGATCTTCAATCCTCAACAACTACTATCGCGGCATCTCACTCCTCAGCATTGTGAACAAACTCTTCGCCAGAGTCATCTTGGTCAGTCTCCGAATCCGAGCCGACAAGTTATGTGGAACAATAAATGGCATCTTTCCTCGTGCAAGGTATGATGGAACTCTATCAAAACGTCCAGGTGTCGAGGACACAGGCCGGCGAGTTTGGACAAACCGGAAGCTGACAGAGAATAAAAGTGTCTGTTGTGAGTATTCCCATCTACAGAAGTGAATCGTAGACTCTGTGCCCTCGTCGAGAGCAACGATTTAGCGTCTTTCATTATAGGTGCTAAATCTACCTGGGACGGAACCTGGGCATCCCAAGGAGTGATCATGGCACCAATAGTAAATACGGTACTTGGGAGAACGAGATTCCCCTCTATGTTCATCCTTCTTTACCAAAAACGCTTGTAGCTTGTAACTGTCGCATACCTGAAGAGCTCCGATATAGAGAACTGACATCAGGGAATCCCTATACCTATTGACACATCCCATCTGCGATTCAAAGACATCTGAGAGCGAGGTACTTGCCATCGCCACTACATACACTCTGGGAGACATCAATATCCGCATACAAAGCTACCTGGAGACATGACGTGTAGAGAGGACGCCCACGGTTTGGTAGCCAGCTGACGCAACAGGCGAAGGATATAGTAAAGACTCTGTGGAGATTCACTTCCATTGCGGACAGACCGCTACCAGTTTACCAGCGCTTACTGCGGCTGTGACTGTCACTGGGCGCATGGACCCACACAGCAACAACAGGCGCTGACCCGAACCAGACTCCTGGGGCAGAACTCCATGATGGTTTCCGTGGATTGACGGATGCCTACTACTACTTACCTATCCATTGGTGACCGTAGCAACTACTGTGTGTTTCATTTCGGAGGGCGGCGGGGGGAGGGAGGGACCCCAAATATACCAAATGATTGAACATGATTCAATTATTGACCACTCTGTACTTTTATTCACCGATCCAAGTACGTATCCCCATGACTAGCAAGCTTTGGTCCAGTTTCGAGTGGAAATCTTTTGATAAATGGAACACGATGTCACTTGTTTTCATTTTTAGTTTTAGCTGAAGCAGTCTTGTAATAATTTCCGAACTCAAATAAGCGGCTTGGAACTTTCTTTGCCAAAAGCTCCCTCCTTCACCGTCTCGACCTATGACTCATAATGTGCACGTGTCCATCACTCCATCCCCTCTCCTCCTCTGTCACTCCTCCTCCTCCTCCTACTCTCTAAGTTTGAAAGACACCTCCTCATTCTGCTAATGCATTTCGTTTCTTTTCGTTTCTTCATTTCAAAAAACCTTCATTGTCATGGAATGACGTGATGGAGAGGTCGGGGTGTCATGATTGTTGTGGGGAGATTGTGATGTTGGTCTATACAGTGGTCATGTATAGATCTGTTACAATAAGGAACCATCTGCATTTAAAAGCTGACTCTCTATATTAGGCCGCTCTTTTTTAGAACGTGCATACAACGAAACACGATATTATTATTATAGTGGGTTAGTGAGAGCGTGGTATCGTGTGTTGGTGTATTCTTACGTCGTAAAGGTTAATTGGTTCTTTCTTGTTCTCCTTTCATGTAGTGTGTGACATGATATACTATGTTCAATACCAAACTCATAAGACCCTTAAACCACTAGCTAATATAGTTATACTTTAGGCGCTGGTGTGCGTGCGGGGTTATAACGGAGTATCGTATGAAACAAAGGGCCAAAACCACATTACATTACAGGAGTCGTCACGGTTTGCGATACGCTATTCCAATTCCACACGACAGACCTCTATCATTGTATGTCGATCCTTGGATGGCACATCGTCATC
The DNA here is from genome assembly GCA_031834005.1 of Dendronotus venustus. Lineage (NCBI taxonomy): Eukaryota > Metazoa > Mollusca > Gastropoda > Nudibranchia > Dendronotidae > Dendronotus > Dendronotus venustus. Next base: position 6,418 of record JAUEKX010185870.1, read on the forward strand.
TAAGTCATTAGGTGTGTCAGTCGTTGTAAACCTACCCGTTTGACACGCCACGGGACGAGGGTAGTATTTCTCGTTGCTCTTTCCGGTCACAAAAAGTCTCCCTCCTTTTGAATTTGAATTCGTCCCACCAAAGGCAGGGGACATTCGTTCCTAGTGGCGACAGTGGAGTCAACGAGAAATTGAATTGGTCCACTTCATCTTGGTTTTACATTGTAAGTCACGAACGTGTGTCGTAACATTCTAATGAACTTAAGCAATGGGGGAAATAGAGTTGAAAAATCAATAGTCATTCCACCCCCCCCCCCACACACACACCCAGATCCTGTTTTTTGCCTCTTCATCACTCGAGCTACACTCAACCCCCTCACCCACCCCGCCTGTCTCCTGCTCCATGCTTTGAGTTCCAAGTCCCTAGTTTGCAGCTTACTTCGTCTGACAGAATCTGTTGGTTGCTATACAAAGTATAATACGTCTCTCACATGATAACAATAATTCTTTATTGTCCATCAGCAAAGCTATCATTGGTTACAATACATAAACATTATTACGGAGATGAAACGTACATACTACATATAAACGCACGCGCACGCACACAAACACACATATACACATACATCCATAAATAGTAGTAGTATTAGTAATAGTAGTAATAGTAGGTGTAGTAGAAGTAACAAAATAACAAAATTGCGAAAGCTTTTTTTAAAGAAGTGCCTTGTTGTTTGTTATCAGCTGTTAGAAATATATACATCCGCTATTCCAACAAAAAATGTCCATAGTTCATTCTAAATATTGTACATTTTTTTGTTTTTTGTTCCGTTTATAGAGCCATTAACTAAATAAAATTCTTACAATCTGGACAGTAGCTAGGTGCATGAGACCCCAAACGGAGACTGAAAGACAGTTATCGTTATAAAAGAGGTCACGAATGCAGAGTAAAAGATACGGAGACGTAAAATGCCAAGTGATGAAATTTAATCCCTCGGGGCTCTTGTCGTCGTCCAATGCAATTTCTTCCTGACCACTACGGGGAGGGGCTGGGAACACGGACAGGCTCGCCATCCACTCACACGCAACAGCAATAGTATAATATAGTAACCAGTTGGTCTGTAGACTAAATACGAACCCGTTTGCTAACTTCTCCATAAGCATTGCTCGTTCGTTAGATACTTTAGTTAGAGAACGTAATACCGATCTCAGATACAGAAAATATGATATTATAGATACAAATACAGAAGATTTGGCTCCGATTGGAATTGGTGCGATGCCCAAAAAGATGGGTTTGCTGGATCTCCAGTAATAATAAAGTAGCAAAATTAGCATAACATTTCTTTTATATAGATAAGATAAGATCAATTCTATAGAAAAGAACTAAGGAATATGAATACCTTTTAATAGATATTGATTTTAGAATGATTCTTTTGTGGAATTCAAGATGGACCAAGAGCCTGTAATAATGACTGGTTTATGAATAAAAATATATAGATAGTTCGTTATGTTCCAATACCCAAACATTGCAGGTGGCTTATCGAGAGCCTTATGAGTAATCAGTATGGGTGGTCTGACTTTATTTTTTTGAAAAGAAGAGACGTTTTCGTCCGTTGCTATAAATAATTGGCTCCATCTGGAGTAGCAGACTGAAGACCAGTTCCGGTAAGAGCAGCAGTCTAGCAGACGTAATCATACTGGTCTCTCCCAGCACCCGCCCAGCATAGGACCCCCTGTGTGTGTGTGTGTACGTGTGTGTGCGTGTGTGTGTGTGTGTGCGTGTGTCCTTACCATCCACTCGCCATCCATCCCCCTCCCTCCATCCCTCCAACTCTCCATACCTCCATCCCTCCATTCCTCTCTTCCTTCCTCCCTCTCTCCCCGTCCTCTCCCGTCCCACCCCGTACCACATAACAGGAGGAAACTTGCATACAGGGAGTATCCAGCAACCTTTGATTTCCTCGCCATTGTGAATAATCTAACGCTCTGGCCTCCCGGTCTGAATGCGTCCCCGTTCGGGGATCGATGGCTAACTCATTTCATATTCTGGCGGATGCGGAGGCACAGCGGCACTGGCAGCACGCAACAAGCTAAGTGTGGGTGCTGCTATCGCCAGCTCTGCGTGTCACAGACAACACTACGTAGCCTCAAACACATAGAGACACTATTGTAGACAAACACACACGCGCGCGCGCACACGCACTCGCACTCGCACTCTCTCTCAAATACACACAAACACACACACACTGGGAGAGGAGGGAGGAGAGACACTCACTCGCCAACTAATGCACAGACCTACAAATCTAGCGCCCACGCTTTGAGGCAGGTCGAAGTGTGTGTGTGCGTGTGTGTATGTATCGATGTCCACTGTCAGCATTCAGACCACCACTTGCTAGAGAAATGCCATTCGGAGAGAATGAAATAAGACTATGACAAAGACATTTCGTGATCGATCTCGAATCAAAGGAACATTTACACTACATTCTATCATCTCTTCTTCTTATGTGTATTTCAAGGAAAGGCCGACAGAGGTAGGATTTTGATATCGATTTTTGTTTCTCTCCACTGTTACTGGTATATCTTTAATCAGAAGCTGTTACTGGTAGTGTGGTTTTTGCTCGTGCATCCTGCAAGGGAATGTTCTGGACCATGGTGCGAGACGCCGACCGACTTGTAGTGAGGACTAGTTGACGGACCTACTATCTCCTCACCACAATCCCCGATCACCACCACCCCTACATAACACTAACACTACCTCGGACTACGCCGGCATCGGTCGGTGTTTCCTTCCACAGTCGTCGATTCCCTCTCTAGCTCTAGGGTACGTCTGGACTCGCCGTAGTGTGTGGTGGTGGTGAATTAGTTCGACTAGAACAACACGGCCGTATTTTACTCAAGCTGTAACTCCTTCTGAAAGATGGTTTAGGGTCTATCTACTGTGTGTATTTCCCGAGCAGTTGTTGTTGTCCCCTTGTCGTGTTCCATGCTGGCATGGGGTGGGCTGTGTTATCATTATCTATGCTGCCCCCTATCCAAGCCTACATACAGGAAACACGTCAAAGCGGAAGAGCTGTTTATCTCTAAAGGCACGGCGATCGACTTGTTGTTTGTGGTGACATCGACCAACGGGAAACACACGACAAGTAGTAGATGTTAACCAAATCTTTTCACAACGGTGGTTTCTAATTTTTTGGGGGTAGGGTAATCGTCATTTTTTTGTACCAAATTACGATATAATGTATGTAGTTGTAGTAGCAGTAACACATTGCTTTGTTGTAATGATGTAAATTATGTTTTGTAAATTGGTTGCAATTATCAATTTCAGATTTGATTCTACAATCGAGATTCAAGATCACCGTCTTGTTGGGAGTGGGAGTTAATTCATTTGTCGTCAGTATCCATCGGGGTTTCCTGTATCGAGTTGTTTCTTCTTTGTGTTCGTATTGAGACTAAATAATACAAGGACCAGTGTGGGGATTGGGATGTTTGCTTTTTCTTGTCATTGACTTACCCGGGACACGTAGAAACATGATACTATGGCCAACCCACCGACCTGCTATTTTTGGTAAGTCAGGATTTATTTGTTTTAACTTAGATTCTTCAAATACTTTTCAAATGATATGTCCAAAATGTACACTTGTCTATGGAATGAATAATGATTCAAATCGCCACCAAAGCAATCTCTTTGAAATCCATAGTCCTGGAAGGCAATGACTTGTCTTTCTCCTCTATGTACATTTCTTAGCTACTAACGATAAGCCTACTCAAAAGACAATGATGTATTATCTTGTTTCTTTAATCAACAATTTAGTACAATCGTACATGGATCCATTGTATGCTCTGCTGAGTTTGACAGTTATAGAGAATGTAGACTTTGCTACATCTATTATTGTCCCTGGTCTTAGCACACCACCCTGTGTGTCTTGGGTATATTATGCTGATAAGAAATGGACACTTACCACTAATGTATACATCGAGGACTAGTTACTTTCTTGTTATGTTTCAGTTATATACCATAATTATTGGAAACAAAACAACGACCAAAGAACAATCATCAACAAACACACATACACACACAAACACATACACTCACATACACACAAACACACATACACACACAAACACACAAAACACACACATACACACACACACACACACACACATACACACATACACACACATCGCTGACATAACCAATGGCAACAAACTGTGTTTTGATTGTACTTTTTACAAGAGGGTTGATAATGTCAAATGATATAATTATAATCGTTAAAAAACGAGTTGACATTCAAGACTGATGGGATCTTAAAAGTCTTTTTGACAACTGCAACATCAGCAGCAGCAAGCAGCAGCAGCAGCAGTACCAATTTTAGCACCAGCAGCAGCAGTACCAATTTTAGCAACAGCAGCATCAGTACTAACTAAAACAATAACAAAAAGGTTGTTGATGATGATGATGATGATGATGATGATG
>JAUEKX010185981.1:0-10874 GCA_031834005.1 Dendronotus venustus
GGTCTGTAAAATACATTTTCGGTGTTTACAGTGCAAAATACACGATTAATTGCACTCCGTTTAACCAATCAGATTGCAGTAATTTTGCACTGCTCATGATTAGTTACGATAATCACGTATCATTAGTTTTATTTCGCCGCGATTCGATAAATCATCAGCACGCTGACCAAAGTTATTCGTTACATTGACGTCAGCTCCATTTGCCAACAACCATCTGACGGATTCATATTTTTGGTTACAAGCTGCGCAATGCAACGACGTCCAACCATTACCATCGTCGTTGTTGTTCACCAACTCCTTCAACTCGTTCGCATTATAAATATTTTTCTTCAACTCATCAAACCACCATGAATCATTTTGATAGCAAGCCACATAATGGAAAACATTCCAACCACCATTATTAAGTATCGCGAAATCTTGTGGATGTTCTAAGAGTTTTTTGAATATGTTACGTTTTTCATCTTGAGCGGCTTCCATGAGGAGAGATGAGTTGAAATTCGAATGGCGAAGCGAGTTGAGGAGTTGCGGTGTGGTGTGAAGCAAACGGTCAAAACGTTCAAATTCATTTTGATCTAACATTGTGTAAACATCTAAAGAGAATATATATTTAAATCTATACATTTATAAAAAATTAAATAAAGATTGATAATCAATAATCATATTTATTTCATAAAAATATTCTATTCATTAAAAAATGGACATTAAACATTTTTTGATGATTTTGTATTTATTTTTAATATCCAGATGATGCCGCAACGAAACATGAGTTCACTTTGTTAAAATAATTTTCTAAAAACAATATTTGAAAATAAAACTTTTCGATTTAATAATTTTAGCGCTTACTTAAAGAATAATTTTTTTTAAATATAGAAGTAAAAGGAAGCTGGTTGATTCATTCAAATTTCATAGTGTCAGATAACAAAACATTGATTCCATGAATAAAACTACATACCTATCAACATATTTATAAAGATGTTGTCGAATCATAAAATAATAGTATTTTTAAACCTCAAGACATAATTTGTAAAAAGAAGTAATAAAAAATAAAAAATAAATCATCAAATTTTTCGACAGCAAACCAGCCTCCTCGATATCCAAATAGCAACTGCTTCTTTTCCTTGCTAACAAAACTATTCGAGTTTTTTTTTCTAATTCGAATTTACCGCAATGACGAAAAACGAAATACTTTTTCAAATCGAATGTTTTTGAGAAACTTAAAGTTACGTAATATGCACGATTATGTAACATGAACTTCAGAATAAATATTGTACTTGCGATAATTGATATCCTGAATAAGTGGGCTGTTCGATCATATGGGGGAGGCGAGCTGTCCCGGTTGACCGGGCTGGCTCGGATAGCCGAGATGTTTTTTATCCCGTCTTCATATGGTAAATTTTTCATCCTACTCAGCCGAGATGAAATGTTTGTTTACATCACGTGATAAAAAATTGATTGTTCGTTTTGAAATCACGTATGAACTGCGCATGCGTTTATCAAAATTTCATCCCGATCAACCGAGATGAGTGTTCATATGGAAAATTTTCATCCCGCCTAGGCGAGATCTCGCCTAGATAAACCGAGATCTAGGCAAGGCGGGTTGGCTCTTTTATCATATGAACACAATTTATTTTTCGATGGGAGGCGAGATCTTGGCTAACCGAGCCAGCCCGGTCAACCGGGGCAGCTCGCCTCCATATGAACAGCCCCTTAGAACTTCTTACGATCCCCGGTTGATTAAACGTGATTTTCATGGCGTAGTCAGACAAATAGGACAAAAATTAGACAAATTAATAAAGGCTCCATATGATGTTGTTTCTGCTATCTCAATTAACGAAAAATAAGTAATTCTTTTTATTAGTTTTATCTTCAAGTAAAATGGGTAGTAGAATATTTGAGAAAATTTAATAATTAATTTTTTACATGGTTATTTATATTCCATGATGTATTATTGAATTACAATTATTATTATACAGACGTTCAAAATATATACCAATATTCAATCTCGGTGCATATCTTGTCGATTTACTGGTTTAGGATTTTATAGTTTGAAGCTGTATAATTAACTTCATAATTAAGAAGCTTTCCATTCAGATGCTAAAGCTCGATTTCTACTGAGGTTTATGGGATTATAACAGATATGTGAGCTAGAATTTCGTGGTGGAAATTAAAAAAGTATAAGTCTAAAAATTTTGTTACTAGAATTCATTGTGAAATAACGTTTAACCGTTTTCAGAAACTAAACCATTAATTAAAAGACGAAAGGAATTCTTCGATCCGATCTTTTTCGCAGGAAAAACCACATTAACTCATGGTTATAGTTATGGTAAATGCTGATAATACAATATCCATATGTATTGACGTCTATCGTCGAAAGCAAAGAAAACCAAACTTCTCAGAAAAACAATACATGTCACATGATATACATTTTTAAAGTTTCTTTTTAAATAAAAATTACTAACCTTCGAATTTGAGAGCGTTTCCTTCAAATTTAACTTCGTGTATGATTGTTCCGTTCCATTTCCTAAATGTTAAAAAGCAAATTATGTTTTTTTTAATAAGTTATGTTTTTTTTGAGGCGGAGATTTTGCCAAAAATTTATATATATATATCTTCAGGCTGAATTCCTTTATCAGTTAGAAAAAGATCTAGTTTAGCATAAATATTTTTTTCTCGATAATATGCATCCTTTTTGTGTAATACTATATAAAGGACACCAAAATATAAACACCAGATGAAAAGTTTATTTGTCCTGCTGTAAATTTGTATAGCAATCCAAAAATATTTTGACATTTTTATTGCAGAAGAAATAATTTACAGTATTTATTAATGCTATAAAAAACTTCTTAATCTTACATCTTCTGACAATAAGCTTTGAGATGAGAAATTTCTTCTTTAAGTTTCTGCATTTCCACATCCTTCTGATTCAATCGTCCAATAACCAAATTCATATGGATTTCTGCATCGTTTCTTATGTGTTCGTTCATACCATTTCGACGGATCTGAAAAAGATCAAATTATGAATCTTTATACATCAAAGAAAACTTTTGCGAAATGGGTAACTAAAAACAAATTAAAAATTTTAAATTAAGAAAATGCTTCCTGGCTCTTATATAGAAAGAAAAGTCTATATACCATTATGGTACTTTGATACTTTATATAGTTAATATATCAAATTTGTTAAAGCCTCATCGTCATACCAATTTACAGTAATGGCAAAAAGAGTAGCAATTTGTCAAAAAGTTTCAGCAGCATATATAGCAATCAGATATATACCAACTGGTCTTAAAGAAGTTAATTGTAGCACAAAACCTCTTTGAGAGATATGTTAATCATATTGATAAAAAAGGTGGAAAAGAGATCATGAATGCCAGTTGTTATTTATCTTATTTTTCCACTAAATCTTTGTAAGATCAGAAATCTTTTGCAATCATACATGACTATACATGATGTATATCATATATGATGTACAAGAAATTATATTCATATGAACTTTGATTACCTTGTGTTCGCATCCATGATCTACGTATTTGCAAGGAATAATCGCGTAACCACATTCTATTTCGTGTTCAGTAATCTAAAAACAACATTTATTTAAAAAATAAATAGTAAATGAATAATATTACGATAGGAAAGTATTGTTGATATTTTTAGCAATTTTATTTATTTATCATAAGTTTTCCAGACTTACTATTATAAGCTATACAATTTTGATAAAGAAAATATAAGAAATATTTACATTGTTCCGTGTCACCCTTGTTGTGCAACCTGCATTTGTACACGAAATGAAACATTCTGTACGCTCATGTTCCTAAAAAATAGTTACTTGCTTCTATAATAATGACATAAAAGATTTTATATACAAAGTATTTATAGATTCGAAATAAGGGAATCACATATTTTTTATACTTGATATTATTATTATTAGTCAGCTGCAGTCCTTCAATGAATATTGTCGCTTGTTAATTCAATTATTTATTAGTGTACCTACTATCTGAGATTTATTCACAAAGCCACATTGTCAGCAAAAGATCTTTAGGATGAAGAATGAAAATTAATAGTGAGCCCTTAGATTATATAAAAACATATATGCATATCAATATGTGCATATAAACCTACTATTTCCATTGCAACAATATAATCCAGGTGACAAAATGTACAGGTTTTCGGCCGATACAAACATTCCTTTGTTACGTGTTCATTCATGTTTCTTCGCTGTATTGTTTTTAAACATGGCGCATTCGGACACCTTTCCTTGCGATAAGTACATTCATTTTTATGCTGAAAAACATTAAACATAACGTTGATATTTCTTGCTAATAAATTGCAGCAATCGATGAAGTTGTCACACAAGATGATACAGAAAAGCAGAAATATTAGTTTTACAGGAAAAATAATGTTCAGTAGCACTTTTTGTTTAATGTGTGATAAATATGCTATTGTGATGAATAAGCCAACAAACTTGGTTTTTAGATCATCAATATTCACATGCAAGAATAAAAAATTAATCAAATAATAATAAATATCAATAAATATCAATAACACAAAATAAATAGCCAAATAACAATTAAGAGAGTATTTCAGTATAATGATGTAAAAGATATAGTAATTTATTAATTGATTGATTGATTTATTGACATCATGAATCTATAACATTAGTTATAAGTTAACAAACCTATATATTACTTCAGAAACTGAGTGCGAGAGTCACGGGAAGCACCACACTTATGGGCAATATTATAATCATGTTCAATGTAAAATTAATTTGGTATGACAACATATTATCCCATAATGGAAGTTAAGATTAATTTTGCATGTTGTAACAACTCATACTTTGACTAGAAATGTTTACTCGTTTCTAAATTGTCTATCAATTAAAAGGAGAACTCACATCTCTATAATAATCGTTGATTGTTCCCTCCCAATTGCAACCTCTTTTGCTTCGTTTGCATTTATAATGCGCGTTCTCAGTTATCCATTGATCCATATATACAACAGGATTTTTCTATGATAAACCAATATCTTATTTTTAACTATCCTCAAATGTTTTTGATTTTTATTTTCCGTATGAATAAATTATGTATGTAACTACAATCATTAGCCTTATTTCCCTACCATTATATACCATTATATATTAATATGTTTATTAAAAAACAAAATTGATCGCGGTTGTGAAAGAACCTTTACCTCTTCGAGTGAGTATTAGTCATAAATTGCAAAATTTAGAAAATATATTAATATGTTGTTTAACGCATTTTTATGAAGTATAAATTTTCAACTTACATCTTTTTTATTATATTCTTTCTGACACAAAAAACATTTTCTCGTCTCTTTTCCCCTAGAAAATAGATTATTGTCAGAAAGTTAAAACTACAAACCACTCCTTTTGGTTTGGTTGTTACTTTTCTTGATACCTTGCTTTGTTCATCGTTTGTTTTTAATAGTATGTATATATTCTAAAATATCTAAAAATCTTCTTTCTAATATTTATAAAACTATTTTTTAATATTTTGTAAGACCTAATTGTAAGATCAGGTTTTGAGAACCTAATTTCTTTTCCAGTATATTTTTAATGTTTGTTTACTGGTTTTTATGATAGTTCATCTTAAATCTTTATAATCTTTTTTTAACTTAATTTTCTTGTTTCTTACAATAGATTTCGCTTTGAAGCAATCACTTTTGTTTATTTCCAAAAAATGTTCAAACATCCTCATTTACTTTAGTGTCAAACAATTTTTTATTTCGTTTTAAGATTTTAATTGCCTCTTTCAGGTATTTATTGGTATCTAATGGCCTATTTGGTTTCACTAATTCAATGCAGTGAACATATAGCAATAAAATTAAATTGAAATTATATCAAGGTAATTCTAGATATGAAAAAAGGAAAAAATTAAATTTTAATTTCTGTAGAAAAGGTCAAAAGTTTTTTAATAGGTAACTTAGGATTTAGCCATAATTAAAATCAATTAAATTACTCAGCTAGTTGCAAACTTTTTCAAAATAAGTTAATAGTATGAAAGGAAAAAATATCTTCTTTTATTTCCTTTTCTTAATTAAAAGAAATCCTTGCATTGGGGTCATGGGTTTTAGACACTGTATATATTGTCTCTTACTGAAAGTTTTATACTTGTCTTTTTTATGTTTTTCAAGACAACCATCAAAATTATAAATAAACTTACTTGTCTTTTTGTTCTTCCCATTTTTCCAAACAGTATTGACATGAAGCATGTCCCTTTTTACAAGGTATTTCAACAAATTCACGTATGATTTTTCCACAGATGATACAGGTGAACTTCTCCTCTAGACCTTTATTTAAAAGACAGAAGGAGTATCCACATGTATTTTCGTCGTAGTTGTTTTCATCACTAGAGTAGTTTTCTTCTTTCTCGTTGTATGCTGCTGCCATTTTAAATGTACTATGAATATAGCTTGGAAATGAATATTTTGTAAACAAGATTTATAATTGATAATATTGCAATTAATGCGAAGAAGCTCTAAACAATCCAATATCTAAGACTAAACTGCAAAGAAAGATGCTCTCTGAAAAAGTACAAGTACCTATGCATTTTATGAGATTTTATCTTTTTTAGGAGATAACTATTTAGCATAACAATAACATTACACAAATTTCATCAAGCCTTAAAATGAAACCAAAATAAAATGATACCTGACCTCAAAAATGTTGCTAAAATAACAATAATAATTGTTTTGCATGGGAAAGTTATTTCGAAATGTTTGAGTACTTTTACTCTTATTTTTCTCTCTTTCTTCTCAACAAATGGATAGCAAACATCTTAACTAATGTGTATATCATAAAAGAACATCTCCAACATGTATGTACAGTATTTGGGAATGACAAATTGAATTGTCAATCACCTTAATTGTGGTCGTGAAAGAATACTCTGTTCGAGTATTAGATTAAATCTACTGTAAGACGTACTGCAAACAGTACACGTACGAAGTAAAATGATAAAAAAAAAATTTCGCTTTTCATAGCATACACATAAACAAATCAATCTATCAAAAAGATTGAGACTAAGAATTATAATTTCGTAATGAAGTACTGTAGACTCTCTCTACTCGGGAGGTTTCTCTTGCATCAACGAGCGAGAAAATGAAAGAGAATGAACTCTCCACATAAAAAAACTTGATCGCACAATTAGTCTGTTGATAGTCTGTTCATTTCGGTTTGTTGGCAAAAAAAAACTGGAGCTTGGGTTTTGTTGTTGGCAGCTTATTGAAGTCTTAGTCGAAATTATTAGCTGTTCCTCGTTTCTCAGAAATGTCACTTTCGTCAAAGCTTTTTTCGCTTAATTCATGGCATTTCTCACTTTCTATTCCTTTGTCATTTGGCACATTGTTGTTCGTCAGCGTTTTCCATAAAACATTGTACCTTTAAAATTATAAATCTTCCAGAGTTTCACTCCAATCTTCCGCACGATTTTCGCTTCTGCAGTTGCTTATTGGAATTGTGAGCTAAGCTCGCTGGTGTCGCATCATCTTTTAATAGATTCCTTAGAGGTATATCGAGAAGCTCGTTCTAAAAACAAGACACGAAAAAGTTTTCTTCAAAATGCAATTCACAAACTGACAGATTCTTTGGTAGGTTCTCTCTTTTGATATTTTGAAGCCATCTCTTCTTCAAACTTATTTTGAAACTTGAAAAAAAGGCTTGGCCCCCCGTTGCTAAATACGTCGTTGGCAGAGGCTTTCTTTATGCTATAATTGAGATTGGTATAATGACATTGGTTTTCATGAAGTTTATTTATTGGTTAACGTTGTTTGTGGCACTTGATATTTTCATTTTCAAAATGATACCATTCATGCAAAACATTATTAAAAACCTTTAATATGTAGTGATAAATTAATATTAAACGATAACAATTAACACCGCTGAAATCCTTGATAATTTAGGGAAAAGTAAATAATGTTTATCAAAGAAATATGACAAGGAAACAGGTTGAGATTTGCATTGCAGGAATAAACAGACTAATAAAATACACGTTGAACTCATTCATTTTGAAATTAATGAATCTTTTAAGTAACTTTGTTTTTAACAGAACTCATTTTATTTATTTATTCATTTTATTAACAGCACCAGTTGAACATAGACCATAGTAATAAAGTAATATATTAGTACCACACTTTTAAATTCTGAATGTATTTTAAGTTCAAGTAAATCTTTCATGCTGAAAAGACCTGTTATTTGAATTACATGTGTGGGAGAACAAAATGACAATTATCTGTTGAGGTACACTCAAAGACAATTGTTTTTCACTCTCTTTCACATGTGTTTGCCGGTGGTCTAGCCACGCATCTGAATTCTCAACAATGTTTTGATTTATAAGATATAAACCACATTGATTATTGTGTTTTATGTTCTCTTGCTCTTGTATACACACACTCATAATACATTCAACCCAACCCGCTTTCCGGAAAAAGGTTTTCTGTTGAGTAATTGGTGTAATATGTCAAAGAGAAAGCATTAGAGAGTAAATAAAGAAAAGCCTGGATTAAGGGTACGCATATCCCTTTTTTTACATTTCTTAATACCATTTGATCTGCTCTATTTTCGCCTTTGAAAACATGTAATATTCGATATACAAGGGGATCATATTTTATTATAAAGTCGTAATCATCTTTTTGTTAGCCAGCACATAGTCTATTTTGTAATATTTTAAAGTGGATGTATTAATATTAGGACTTCAACAAACGTTTCCAACAAACTTATAATTCTCATTGTGGACATTGTAGTGCTAAACTTTTGATATCCATATAAAAGGAGTTCTTTCATACGTTTCTTGTTATATAATATTTCAATAACATTTCAATAATTCGATAGTCACTTAATTATTCCTGTTATTTTTAATCTTCAACCGGGAGCCGGGAGGCTAGTTAAAGCCCGGCCCTGTGTGATAATGGCCATGTACATTCATTTCCTAATTATAACATTTTAACCCTTTCGTTGCCAGGGAAAAATCCTACTATTTCCCAAGCAAAAACCACCAAAAATTGTGAAAACCCTCTCCAGGAAATATATTTTTATCAAATAAAATAATCCACAACCCACATAATACTGAAATATAACACATGAGAAAGACTTCGGTAAAGTTTTGTAAAAAATAAATCTGCAGAAGTAAAATTACAGCCAATTTTATGCTAACCAGTAAACTACCAAAAACTAAAAAAAATTTCCTGAAAAAATAGGCTTTGCGAAAAGAAATTCCGAATGGCGTTCTTGTTTTTAAAACAGTTTTCTGCACTAAAACGGATATTTTATGTAGTTTTGCACCATGTTGGAAGCTATATCATGTCTCAGCGCGAAAACCGGAAATCGAGTTTACCGCTGTGCAGGTACTGGGAAAATATCGGCGATTTTTACTCTTTACACAGCGGGTACCAGGTAATGAAAGGGTTAAAAGTTTTATGGATTTGATGACGTCATAAATGGGGCAATGTATTTTAATTATTTAATCTTTGAACATAATGAAAAAAAAAACTTAATTTAATATCTTCGGAACCTTAATAATTTCATTCTATATCCAATCACCTTTTCGATGAGGAATCAACCATTCTCATAGCACTTCCTATTCAAAAGATATTGCAATTTAAAGTAAATTCTTCTTATTAGAGGATAGAACCTCCGATCAAAAAAAAAGAGTCTAAATCGTTAGCTATATGGCTCAAGACCCAATAAATAAAATTGAAAAAGATAATGCTATGGCTTCACTTCTATATATTCCTTTTAAGGTTCTCGACTCTTAACCTGCTGTTATTATCAAATATATCTATCTGAGAGAGAGAGAGAGAGAGAGAGAGAGAGAGAGAGAGGAGAGAGAGAGAGAGAGAGAGAGAGAGAGAGAGAGAGCGCGCGTTGTGTAATAATCATGTAATAATCCCTCTTGGTATTCTTATCTTCAAGGCCTGAATTCTGAATCTATGGAGTAGAAACGGAAAAGAGCCGTTTAATTGATCTGACTATGTAAGCTAATGGTCATGCACACTCACTTTCTTTAATAAACAGAGGTCAGTTTTGATGACATAAGATCAAGATATATGCATGTAAAAAACTTTGTTATTTATTTTTTAGAATTCTTGAACCATTAAATAGATAGATTTGCAGCAATACGAGCAGTAGCTGTATAAATATTTGGCACAAAATTCAATGTAAGTTCACGTCCAATTAACGTCACAACAACGTCCAATTAACGTCTTAACAACGTCCAATTGACTTCTAACGTCGTGTGCCGACTGGGTATAAGTCGCCTCTTAACATTTCCCTTAGTTTTTTATCATTGAATTTATTAATCAAAAGAATAAAATAAAACATTTTTTTTGCCGAATAATAATTTTCTTATAACAATTTTACGAAAACGAATCTAGAGAGTTGGCATGTGTAGGAGAGCAAAACACGATAATATGTTCTAAAACACTAAAACATAATTGTCTTTACACTCTCCTCTACAGATGTTATTAATACTAAATAGAAAGGTAAACATTTTTGATTCAATGAAACAGATAATAACAAATGAATACGCTATAAAATGTTTTATTCCTCACATTGAGCATGGTTTATCTGCTTCCAATCTACAACTTCAACAGTCAGTCCATACAAGAGAAAAAAAAATCATTTTTGTCTATTAAACGCGGTAACAAAATGGGTTTTGATGTAAAAATCTTTGGTCGGAACATGTGTTAGAAAGATTTATTTGTTACAGTGATTTGAATTTTGTAGTTACCCATTCTCTTAATACAAAAGTCTCTTATTTTCGTTCGAATAAAAGAGGCACTTTGGCCTCAATTTTTTGTTCTCCATACTCATTTAAGAGATTTTACACAACGACTTTGAGGAGACATCTTATCTAAGAATTAAAAGA
>JAUEKX010186092.1:0-10872 GCA_031834005.1 Dendronotus venustus
AATTATCTATTGAAGAAGAAGAGATTTTGTCCTTTGAGGTAAAAAAATACACTTGTTTGTTTGACAAGACAGAAAAATGGTATAAAGAAAAGGACTGTGTCGCTAACGCATGGAAAGAAGTAGCAGGGGGGCTAAGGGGGTACGATGTGCACAACGTCGTACAACGCCCGATTTCTCTTTAAAATTTTTCTCCCGGTCCCAGGAGTAAGGGGATGGTTCTAAAATTTCAGCCCCCCGCAAAAAAATTTCCCTTCGCGGTCCCTGATTTTCACCCACCACCTCTTTCTTCTCTTTGGCTTATGTTGCTCTTCTGACATTCTGCGTCGTCCTCTTCTTAGCAGAAGCATCAACAAAATCTTTTTCCTCAAAGTAAAACTCGTAATTCTCTTTCACTTGCCTGCAGTCATCTGCTATCTCATCTTTTCCTTATCTTTTTTTCTCAACAGTGTGAACATGAAAAGTACCTGCAGCTCAAATTCAAAAAATCAGATAAGAAAATATGCGCACTGTGCTTATCTCATCGTTATCTCATAGTGTGAACTAAGCTTAACAATATAGGATTTCAGATCCCATTGCCTGATATGAGGCACCTAATGATAAAGGATTAAATAATGTTCCTATGCAGCTCGGACAAGCATAGCACCATAGCAAACAACATCGTATCCACTCAGCTCACCCAACCCACTTTTTAGCCTCCTTCCCTGACTGTTAAAGGAACTTGAACATGCTTTTTCTTAAAAGGATTCACTTGTGCCAAATTTTTTTAAGAAAAAGCATGTTCCTTAACCATAATATTTGCTATCCACAAATCCAAAATATTACTTTCTAAAAATACCTACATTAAAAGTTATTGCCATTTAAAGCTCCAGGTTTTGAGCCATCAAATGCAAAATTCAGGGTCGCAGGTTAACTTATATAATAGTGAGGTCTTCAAGTGGAGTGACTTAAAGTTAAGACGTGTATTTAAGAGGTAATTTGCCAGTATTATTTCATGATCATACTTATTTTGGTTTAATTAGCTAGCCTATACTCCATCAGCAAGCACAAGAAAATGGTAAATATATATATGACTGTAATTTCTTAAAACTCTTTTGAAATGGATATCGGCATATGTCAGTTATTTTTCTTAGACATGTAGTTTTATTTTAATCTGGTGTTATCGCGACTGATTGCGTATTGTTACCTTTGCGCAGTTCTGTAATTTAAACAACAAAAAACTGGTGTTTTGAAAATCACCAAATTCCTGGCATTATTTTGGTGCTGTCTGTAATAAAAGAACAATTCTTTCTCCATTTTAGCCTGTTTTAGGGGTCAGTCAGATATATCTATATATATCAGAACATTTCATGAACAAGGTTTTTAACCTCCTTTCCTTCTACAAATTTAATAAGTGCTTGATTAAGACTTCACTGTATTGTTTTTAAAAATTTGCAGAGTTCAAATCAAAAGTACATATATTGTGCAAACACTACTATTTTGTTACTTCTAGGGTCAATTTTGGTTGCCAAGAGAGATATCCCAAAGCAAAGTTGTTTCTTCTTGGTTGATCATATTTGGACCAATGATGGTGGATTAAAGGCTTCACAACAGTTGAAAAGATCTTCTGATTTGACTAGAAAGCTCGAAAAAGTTTTTAACCTTAGAAATATGGAGACTGTTGATGGATGCTATGACTTAAAAAATCAAATAAATTCAGTGATGACTGTCACTGGTTGTTCTCTGGAAGAAGCTACTAAATCTGTTGAAGAGTACAAAGGTCAAACCATTGAAAGTACAATGAAATGCTTAGACAAAGCCACACCTGACCTTGATAAAAATACAAGTGAGGAAGGTGATGAAATCTCCTTTGAAGAATTTGTTGCTGGTTTAAATGCAAGTGGGAATATGCCAGAGAATGCTAATGAGTCATTCTTGCGAAAGATGTACAACAATTTTTCTAAAAGCAAGAATGGATGTGGAACTACAATGACCTACAATTGGGAAGATGAGAATGATGTTGTCACTGTTTATGTGTCAATACCAGTGACTGCCAAAAAAAACTGTATCAAGAGCACACTAACCAGAACATCATGGAAACTGTTGGTAAATGATAAAGAGTTGGTGAATGGAGAGCTGTTTGCAGCAGTAAAAGCTGATGACTCATATTGGTCGATTGAATCACCTGGTGTTTTTTGCATGACCCTTGACAAAGTACTTGTTGGTGATGAGCATACTTGGCAGGTAATAGTAGAAAAATTAAGTTAAATCTCCTTTTTTGGTAAATTGCAATTTAGGATTTATTCACACTAACAAGGTACATATATTTATGGACTTTTAAGTCTTATGTAAACAAAAATTTCTAGCTTGACAATGTTTCTTAATTTTTTCTTAATGCATGTTTGGCTCTTATATAAAAATTGTTAGCCAGTATCAGCAACTTCGAACAAATGCAAGACTGAATTTTCTTCCATTAATCAAACAACTTTTATGTACAGATGAATTACAATTTCCTTCTATTGCAGCTAGAAAAGTTGTAAATTTGTGTTGGCTATACATCAATTATACTTTGTTTATTTGATTTTTCTGTTTAGGCTCTTCTGAAAGGAGAAGAGAAGTTATCAGCCGACATCATCATCCAGACTGCTTGGGCCACACGACAGCTTCAAGAGCTTTATCATGATAATATTCTTGATACTATGTGGAAATTTAATCAAACCTATTCTTTAGCCTCACAAAATGGCCAGGCACGTGTACCACAATGGTACATCATGGCAAAAATAGGTTCAGCCCTCACTCATAGCAACCACCCAAATTTTAAGTGTTCGCCATTTATCTATTCAAATCTGGGACGTGCATACAGTATCATCTGGCCAATCAAAGATGTTGGTGAAGGAGCCATGTGTACCAGAAATTTCATCCCACAGATAATGGCAAATGAGTCGTTAGAGATGTGTAAGATTAGATTGAAAGCCTTCTTTGAAAAGAAAATTAATACAGAAAAATCTATTAAAGATGAAAGAAGTGAAGGGATTTTGCCTATCGATGAATTTAAAGAAATTGAAATCAAAGAAATATCTTCAAAAGCGCTCACTAGAACTGACAGTAAAGTCTCACTTGGTGCTTATGAAGATTGTTTAACAAAGAAAGCTGCTTCTGCATTGAATCTCACAGTTGTAAATGATACAGTTGATGATTGCAAATTGCATTTGTTGACACTGGATAAGACCACAGTTAATATTGATGGTGACATTCTGCCAACAGCGGAGATGGTTGCCAACAGAGATTACTTTCAAAATTATTTGCATTACCGATGTGGGAAAGCTAGCTGGTATGTTTGGAGTTACATTCTGCCCAATAATCTTGTTGAATTCAACACTGAGTTTGAAAAATCTGATCTCCCTCAGTACTGGCTTGCACGTCCTGTTGATAGACGACTCTTGCAAATGGAAAAGTTTGTATCCAGTCAGTTCGCTCGTATTATTAGGATGTCCGAGATTGGTGTTGGATCGATTGCAATATCGAAATGTAAGTATTACTAACTTAAAGTAATTGCACATAAAGTTTTAAAGATGTAACTACTTTAAAAGAACTAAATTTCGCGGGAATTTAATCTCGCGGATAGCCAGATGAAGAAAATTTTGCAAATAACTTAACAGTCGGCTAAAAAAAAAAAAGAATCAAAAATTGATAAAGCTGAAAAATTTCGCGGAAGACCCCCTAAACCGCGAAATCTGCAAAATTTAGTTCCTTTAAAATAAAAATTAATTCTGATCACAAAGGTTTTGAGTTATAGAGCATTATGAGGTCAATAAAGCAGTTTTTTTTTTTTGAATACTTTTGAATTACATTTCAAACTAAAATTTAAGAAAAAGTTAATTTCAAAATTAAGTTTTGCGCAATAAGAATGGATTAAAATACTACTTGTTAATTTAGACAACACAGAACAAATGAAGTTTCGCGATCGATTGGTGGTACTGAGTTATCCTGTATTTTTGTGTCCTTCCACTAAAACAGTGTTTGTTTCTAAAGAACCCTGTATCCGTCTATCTAAGGAGAAACAATCAGGTGAAGATTATCTTGACGAATACAATAATTGTTCTAGTATTACAGAAACATTACCAGCGTTAATTTCTTCGCAAACTACTGATGCATTCAACGATTACAAGATTGCGATGAACAGGCTTCTGCTTCCTCAAGATCCGAACAAAGGCTGGGCGTACGTGGAGAATCGTCTCTTCAAGATTATTGGCAAGTTTTGCAAAGTTTTGTTGGAGGACATCCGAATCCCGCTGACTAGTGGCAGTTGTGATAGTAAAACATTGGTGTTTTTCAATGTGGATGTTTTGATTGACTCATCACTTGAGCCGAAAATAGTTGATGTGAATGATACTGGATGTTTACCACATAAGCAGCTACTTGCCGACTTGTTGACGATTGGGTTAGGTGGTGGTAAGGAAAGCTTTGTTGAAATTAATCAATAAACTTCGGTCTTATTTTGTAACCAAATTTTTAGTTTTTCTTAATATTCATTCCACTGTAGCCCATGAGAAATATCTTCATATTTTTAAAATATTTTCTTATTATTAAATTTCCAATTATATACATATAATTGACTACATTAATGCCATTAACTTTTGCGCACAGAATTAGGGTTCGGGTTCGCGAAATAACCTATTTTCTATTCACTTAGATACGTAAAAATTAAGAGGTGTACTACAATTGCACGAAAACATTCTTAAATTTTATCAAGGTCAGAGGTAATCAAGGTTTAGTGTATTAAACACGAGTATTCCTTTTACAGTTTTTACAGTATAATTTAGGGAATAATGGCAAAATTGACTTATTACACGAGGACCAAAATCTGTTAATTTTCCACTAATTTTCACAGAAAACCTAGACAATTTTGAGATGTGAGCACGAATTGGGCAACATAATAAAAATTCGGGGCACCCAAAATTAACGGAGTTAAGGTATTTGAAACTAATTTGAAATTGTCTATTGAATTTGGATTTTTACGTTATCTAATCCAAACTTTATTTTTTGGACTAAGAAATAAAGGTAAAAGGAAGGCTATTACTTGTAATAATCTTTTGAAATTTATTTCACATGAAAATTAGACAATTGTTCGTATTGTATAGTATATGGACGTAGTTTATACATAGAAATCTATACGCAGCAATACATAATATCAGGATTGCAAAAGCTGAATCCAGGAAACATCTCTAATTTCTCATATATTTGTATAGAAGCTTTCATCCCCATGATGCTACTGCATCATAGACACCAAATTCAAAGTGTTCGTAACACAGGACATGTTTTTGGAATATGTTTCCAGATTGTGCCATAAAAACTTTTGTTTGTTACTTTAGTTTATTATTAGTATGATAATCTCCGAAATATCCCTTAAATATAAACTTATCACAATTTTCGCAGTTTTTGAAGTTTCTTTAAAGTTTTATACTTTGGTATACCTACAAAATGTGCAGTATCTTCTCAAGGGGTTTTTTATTTGAAGCAAGTGTTTTCCCTGCAATCTAATAGCAGGATTATCACCAGGTGTCTCATTTACTTTTGTTAGCTTATCAACTTGTGGAAATACGTTAATCATAAAAACAAAACTAATTACTTTAACCCTTTAAGTGCCGTTGTTGACTATAGTGAACATCTGGGATCAAAAATACCGTGTCTGCTTCTGGGAGCCGTAGGTTTTGACCACTTCAAAATAAAGGTCGATGATTGAGGCCCATATGAAAGAGAATTAAATTCCCTGTCCAATGGTACCAAGTACGATCGATTTGGACAAGCACAGCAACTTCTAGTGCAATTTGAAAATGGAAGTTACTGCTCATCTTTTCTTTCCGTATAAATTAAAATGTACATTGGAGAGGTTTCCTGTTTACATTCATACGAGTACACCTCGTACTTTAATAAATACGTATTGTAAAAATATTAAAAAATTAAACTATTTGTAAAAAACCTCGGACGATATGTGCTGTTCTGAGAAGGGTTATCTTTTGTGCTTGAAATTTGTCAAACGTAACTCTTTCTAGGTTCAGTTTTTTTATGTCTTTATCAAAACCAAGATATATTCCCCCAGCTACTCCGATTATAATTGGGACAATATCTACTGTCGACAGTCCCCATAGCGTCTTAATTTCAACTGCTAGGTCAGTGTATGCTCGGATCTTATCGAGACGTTTTCGGCTGATGTTGTTGTCGTTCGAGATGGCTACGTCTATGGTGTAAGCCTTGTTATTGATCTTGTGAATGGTGATGATGTCAGGTTTGTTGTGTTGTACCGTGTGGTCAGTTTGGACAGAGAAGTTCCACAAAATTTTGGCATTTTCGTTTTCTTCTACTGTCCGAGGTTGATGTAGATACCATGCTGTCGGATGGTTTTTGAAGCCGTATTCGTTCAGGAGGAGGTCGTGAAGGTATTCGCATGCGTTGTCGTGTCGGTTAAGGTATTTCGTTGGGGCCATCACTGTACATCCAGACTTAATGTGATGGATGGTTTCAGTTGCTTGTCGACACAGTCTGCATTGGTCTTCATCCGTTGTTCGATGAATTTTTCGTGGTATGTATCGTGTGGTGATGGCTTGTTCCTGTATGGCACATATCATTGATTCGGTCGCTTTTTTCAGTGTTGAGGATTTAAGCCATCGGTTGGATGCGTCAATGTCTGGTCGTCGTAACAGTCTAGCGTGTTGTCCATGTAGTTCCTTTTCTGTCAGTTTGTTTACCTTTAATGTTATATTTTGTTCTTGATATTGATTTTTCGTTCACGTTTATTCAGTGTTGTGAGTGTCACAAGATCTTCGTTGATGTCGTTACAGTACCTTGCTGCTTTTTGGTGGATTGATTTTCCACCACGTGTTGTTTGCCAATCTGATGCCATTTTGAGGAGGTCTTCTTTACTCTGTAACAGATAGACATCGAAATTGACAATAGAGCTCTTGTAATGGTCGTTATCAACACGTTGATAAGATCTCGTCCACCACATCTTCGTGGAAGATAGAGTCGCGTTATGTCACTTTGTATGTGCATGAAGTGGTGTTGTTGAAGTAGTTTCCTTATCTCTATCGACAATTTCAAGCTCGGTAATTGTCCAGTTGATAATGGGCATGCCGTACGCAAGGAATGGCACTGCATACATGTTGATTGCGTCAATGGAGTTTCGGCTGTTTAGTTCACTCTTAAGGATCATCTTAATTCTTTTAAAGTATTCTTTCTTGATAGCAGTTTTTGTTGTTTTGTCTGTCATTTCACGTTCGTTGAAGCCAAGGTAACGATACTGGTGTCCGTTTTCCAGACTCTTAAGCACTTCACCAGAGTTCAGGGTGATGTTGTTTTGAGATTGATAACTTTTCCTCGGCTGATGGTGATCTTGTTGCATTTCTTCATTCCGAATGACATTCTGATGTCGTCACTGAACGTCTTGACAACATTGATGAGGCTTTGGAGTTGGTTATCCTTGGATGCAAACAGCTTAAGGTCGTCCATGAACATCAGGTGCGAGATGGTTTGTCGGTTGATCTTGTATCCGATTTGCGGATACTTGTATTTGATGTGTGGAGCTTTGTGGAGCTGTGGCCGAGTGGTTAAGGTACTCAACTCGTAACCTGCTGGTCAGGGGTTCGAGTCCACTGCCGATCACAGTGGCGAGGATAACCTCTCGCTGCTAATTGCCGCAGGTTTCCGTTGTAGGTGTTGCGCAACGAAGGCAGGACTCTCGTTGATAACAGTCTGATTAGTACTGAAGAGACAATCCTGGGTAAATATTCGTAAATAAATAAATAAATAAATGTTGCGTCAAACTTGTGGATTTTTAAGGTGTTGATGATCCAGTCGTGGGGAATGGAATCAAAAGCTTTTTTGTAATCGATCCAATCCGTCGAGAGGTTCTTTTTCTTCGTCTTGGCGTCTTCCTGGACCATTTTGCTGATGAGAAGTTGCTCAATGGTACCGAATGTGTTGCTTGAGTTTCCTTTTTGTTCTGGTGGAATGATGTTGTTGGTTTCAATGTGGTGGTTCATTCGTGAGGTGATGATATTTGTCTGAATCTTGTAGATGGTTGGGAGACATGTGATTGCTCGGTGGTAGTTGGAAGGGTTTTTGTTTCGTCTTTTTTTGCAATCAATGTCGTTCTGCCAGTCGTTAACCATGGTGGACATGTTTCAGGGTATAGAATGATATCGTCGATTATCATTGCTGTCATCTTGTGGAGCGTAGAAATTTTCTTCCACCAAAAGTTGTGAATCTTGTCGATTCCAGGGCTTTTCCAGTTTGCGAATTTTGATGTTGCTTTTTTTATTTCGCTTTCTGTGATGGAGGTGTAGCTCGCTGGGACGATGTTGTTTGTTGTGTCGATATATTCTGGAAGCCATGTTGCTTCTTTTTTATAAGATATCTTTGTTTCAAAAAGCGGTTTCCAGAACTTGACAACTTCTTCTTCTTCAGGGGATAACTTGATAATCATTTTATTTCCACGTAGTTCGTCGAACAGTTTTTTGTCAAGAAAATCTTAATTTTCGTCAAATTGTTTCTCTCTTGAGGTACTCTCTGGTGCCTAATAGACGTCCCATTCCCCATTGGCTTTTTCCTTCGTTATTTCATAAAAAAGTATTTTCTTTTTAACTCATACTTTTCTTTCCCTTTTTCATCGATGTATACAGGTTACGCAATATGTAAAGTTATGCAATCTATTCCATTTTGAAACAATACGTTCGATTTTAATACAAACACAGAGCATGGTTTCTATATACCATATTGTTGAGTGCCTTCAATTTTTGTCTCAGAGTTTCCAGGGTCGTTATTCGTTTTTCTTCGCTATCGATTTTATATTTATTCTTTATCGAATTTGAGTTCTTTTTCATTCTCGCGGACTGATTCTCATTATTGATCTGCATGATTTTGTTGATTTCCCTCCTGAGGTTATCAATTCGTTTCTTGAAGTTTATACCTACAAGGTGTTGTCGTTCCATGTTTGCGATTGCTCGTACATTTACTTTGCACTGTCTGGCATGTTGAGTTGATCCACGGAGAGTTTTGAATCGTCTCTGGCATTTTTGACACGGAAACGGCGTCTCTGTATTTTCCACTTCTGCTAATGGTTGATCCACAACGTTTGTTACAACTTCATTTACAACATTTCTCTCCTTTTTATTGGATTTTTAACTGTCTTGTAATATTCGCGCCAATTTGTTTCAGCAATTTGTTGCGTATTGAGCTTGATCAGCAAGATGTCTGGAATATCTTATTGGAGCGATTGATGGCTTTTTGACAGCTTGATTTCTTCGTTCGTAAACAAAATTGATCTCTACCAGGGTCTGATTAACTCCTGCCCCAGTTTCGATCGAAAATTGATGCGTTTGATCGATTTTTCGTATAGAATTTACCAAAAATATGCATGAAAATCTTAAAAATACTGCGACGTCGAATAAAAAACGTCTGTTGCCAAAGAAGTCGTTGCACTTGTCAGATACTTGTCGTTGCACTTGTCAGATATTTTTTTTTACAAATTCATAATGTAAATATTTTCAACAAATAATAATACAATTATATGTTATACCGACTATGGGCCTATAATACTGCTCGAGTGTACAGTAGAAATATTTACTTATCTTTTCAGCCGCCAACGTATTTGTTGTGAAGTGACAATTTGTTGTTCTTGTATTTTTTGTTTTTGTTTTTTTGTTTTTTCTTGTTTATGTCTATTCGTTTCTTACGGTTGGTCGAGCAGAGAGTTCGAGGTCACACAAGCTCGGTCTTTGTGATGATCTCGAACCCCTGACGCACCGAACCATCACTCGTACCAACGAAAAACATATTTTCATCCTGATGGCGTTCGTTGAAATTGTGATGGGAATTTTTCTCTTTTCCGCAATTAACTCGCTTAATGTTGTGAAAACGGCAGAACACTCTCTGTCCATGCTCCCGTTTGTAGCGAAGACGAGTTGGGTAAATGAACCATTCTCGATCTCTAGGACGCGTTCATTGTAATGCTTCTTCTTTTCGTTCTTATTACGTTGATAACACTTCGTCAGTTCTAGATTTATGTATCTTTAGGCTGTTAGGTCAAAAACCCTTTTTTCTGAAAATGTGGGCTCTTTGGTCACAGATTCTTTGTTCTGTTGATGAGTCTTCTAGATAAATCTCCTTCCATCGTCTGTGGAATTCTTTTCTGTATGTTTGGTTTGGTTTTCTTAACAAGGTTTTCTTGTTGAAAAAACAGCGGATTTTGTTTAAATTCATTTCTTTCGACCATTTTTATTTATATTATTATTACTGTTATTATTATTTATTAATATTTATACAGGTTTACATTTCAACAAATAAATGATGCTATCGATATGCTACCTGTCAAAAAAAAATGTATATATATATAATAACAAATATATTAAAAATTATATTATTGGAAAGCCTTTTTTTTTCCTTTTTGTCTGAAAACAGGCTTTTAATATTGTGTTGAGCGAATATTTTCCCAAATGAATTTTACAAAATACGAGATACAAATTAAAGCTTTTCAGTTTTATTCCCATGTGCAAAACCCTCTGTAATTACATGCAATAAAACGCATATCAATAACCATTACATACTCTTTGTTTACACATTTCAAAAGAGAGTATTTTATATGGACCACCCTGGTAAATGCCCGGCCAATCATTATCGCTGTCCGTTCTCACAGCCGACCTGTATTTTCTGCTCTTTCTTTGAGCGTTGAGTCAGACTTTTGGTTCTCTAAGTTGATCTTCTTCTGTTCAAATTTGAATGTTGTTAGGTGTGAGTGGATCCGTGATGTCATCTATATATATAAGCGTATGAAATAAATAAATTATTATAAATCTAATAAACACTCGTGAAGCCAAGCACGGAAGTCGTCATCCACAAGTT
>JAUEKX010186314.1:0-10872 GCA_031834005.1 Dendronotus venustus
GGTCAGGTTTTTAGGATTTGATCAAGTTGAGGTAACAAGTTAGGGGAATCCTGCCTGATGCTACTTGATTATGATATAATTGTGAAAGACGTTCTTGAATGCTTAGGAATGCAATATTTTGTTCAGTAAATCCGCCTAGCACTTCAGAGACGGATCTAGAACAGAAAATAACGGTACAACAAAATTATGGTATTTTCACTCTCTTTTGCAGACATCCCTCTAATCTGTCTCAGATCTGTCGCTGACGACGAGTGTCCTGGTATTGAAACGAGTTTATAATAGGTAATAAATCTGCGTACTTTGTGATGTTTTGCAGATTTCTGATTATATTATTACACGTCTTTCTAGGACGTGATCTGTATATGGGAGAAAGTGTCTGGGAAGAATTATTGCCATGTCATCTTTCAATACATTGGTGTGTGTGTGTGTGTCGTGATCAAAGGAAGGATCTGAAGAGAAAGAAGTTACCAAAATGTTTCTACCAGGAATACTTGTGCACTTAATTGTAAATCCCATAATCCTCTCAAATGACTGATAACGATGCGTCTACATCATTTGAAAGTCTTAAAGTATATACTTTCTCCTCATATAGAAAGTTTATTCGGTGCCAGATACCAATTTGGCATTTATCTTCGTCTTATTGCTCCACATAATACTAGCCCTAGAGAAATTATTAAATGTCTTTGAGTCAGCTCTTCTCTGACCAGACACTGTGAGTGAATTTTCGATACTAAAAGTTGATTAACTCTGTTTAGTACGCGATTAAAAAGAGTACATGTTTTGTTTTAATAAGAAACCTGTTTATTAGAAACTTATGTGTACAATCTTTAAAAATTAAGAAACTTCCACTACCATATTGCTGTGACTATTTCTAAAATTAGAAACTTTTTTTGATTATCAATCGAAGTAGATAACATGGATGGCATGGGTAGTAAACCATGTCCCTTTTATGTATATGGGGTCATTGTATTGCGAAGCCTTTCATATTTGATATAAGAAACTCGCATTTTTATAAGAAAAATTAAGAAACCTTTGCAACTAAAAACATTGTATTTCAGGCAATAAATAAGAAACTTTAGAACTAGGCCCTTCGCCAGGTTTTCTATAAAAAACGTACAGGAGAAAAGAGAATGCAAAAGAAAAAAATTAGAAGCTAAAAGAAAACCCTGCATCAATTGTGATGCCAATTCGAGAACAAGTAATGTTTTCATAGTAATGTCTGTTAATCGAGTTTGGGGAACCAAGAATCAAGACCAAAAATATGCCTCTTTTATTCAAACGAAATTAAGTGACTTTTGTAATAAAACAATGGGTGACTCGAATTGGCACGTGAACGTCATTTTATGACGCGGGTTGACGCGGGTGTGAATGCATTTATTTACGGTTTCGAAATCATTCGGACTGCAAAGTGGAACTTTCGTTAATAGTTCAGCATGCTAATAATAATAAAAATTTTCGTATTTCAAGCACGTCATGTTCTTTCTCTCGTGGTTAGTTTAGACTAGTTAACTTTCGTACTAATTATATAGATTATATATCTTCATACGTTTATACATTTAGAGTAGAAAATGCGAGGGAGGATCAAATTATTATAATGTATAAACAACGTTACGAAGTATACTTTTAGAATGCATCAGAATATGAAATGCTAAGTACAATGTTTTATGTAATTTTTAAGTTGCCTTCAGCGTGTACCATTCATACGCTTGATTTTCCAATTTGTTTTTGTTTTTTGCTGTTATTAAAGTTCTTGCTTATTATTTTCTTTCGTGTTGTTCACCTCTTTACAGTTTCTTTCAGATGGCTCAGAAAAATATATAACGAGACAGCCTGAGCAACCAATTTTGACCACTGGGGTCGGAAAGATTTTATTCGGGGATTGTTGAACGGCCTGCGTCGTAAATTCTTCAATTCGAACGACAGCCTACCACATCTCAATTATTTTGCTAAACTTATGCCGTTACTAACTTTATGTCTAATGCATATATATACAGCTACGGTTCATTGTAATTTATTTCACCTTTATTTATAACTTATTTTTCTTGCAAACCATCAACATGAATGTCAGCCCTTACTAATTTTAAATATATCGATTAGGTGTGTCTCTTATTTGGAGAATTAGAAAATTAATAATGCTATTTTTGGTTCGAAGATAGGAAAATAACTAGTCCTATATTAGAAAAGCCAATTAAGTTTGGAGCGTGTTAATATGAAAAAAGCTAACCCATTTTCACAACCCGGCTCAATTCTTCTCATCTAATCGATCCAAGCCCGAGTCAACTAACCTCAACACGCATGCGTGCTTACAACTTTGCACATAATTCAAATTTTATAAAGGTATTTTCATAGGATGATTCAACTGGGTGATTTTAATCATCTTATAAAAATACAATATTAAAACAATTAATTTGAAAGATCAACTCAAGCGTTTTTCATTGAAAAAATTGTACTTATGAATATCCCAGTGAGAATTTTTCCCCGACGAAGGTTTCCCCGTTAAGGTAAAAACAACTGTGTTTACTGACACTTTGAATTAAACTAAAAAAGGAAACAGAAAAAGATGCTAAAGGTTTTGTGTTGATGAACATTCACATGTTCATCAACATGAACATTTCGTGAACAGGATGGACCCTAATAGAGGGATAGTTAACCTGAAATGATTTCATCAATATAGGGAAGTCATTATTAAAGGAAATACAAAATAATATTCAAGGAGGGTACATGGCCATTATCAAACGGGCCCGGGATTTAACCCATTAGGTGACGCCGGGCCTCCCGGCTAGTGTAAAAATATTCTCCTCCGTGCATAGGCCTGACTGCGCTTCTGGTCAATTTTTTTTCTTTTGGCTGCTGTGCAGAGGCGTCAAACATCTTTTGCAAATTTCCGCTTGAGTATTTCTATGTATTTTCAAAAGTGATAGGTACGGTTGCGAAATAAATATTTATTTTCGAAGCACGCAAGGAACATAGGCTAAAATATGGAAATGGAGAGCCATTATTAAAGACCTAGTCTTTAGTGACACCAAGTCTAACGGTTGACTTCTGCCAAATTATTCTAGCACTAATCTAGAGAGAAAGGTGGCGGCAATTAATAAGATGGCGGATATGAATACAGATAGCAGATTATATGATGTGGCAAAAGTATTTAGCGATGGCTTCAAATCTGATATGTTCTTATTTTTACAACAACCAATATCAATTTTTCGAAATAGGTTACATGTATGCTTCATATATATATATACTGTTCCATCTACTTCAGCATTTAAACTTGTACAATTTATTGTATCCATACATTCGATGATACAATCATCAGTTGTGTTCACATTAACATTCTTGATGGATGGAACATTTAAAGAATATCCTTGATGGCAATTCATATTCGCATATCCAATAGAAACTTCTAAAGGAAATACAAATGTCTCATTAATGTTTTTTATTTCGGATTTCATTATTTCTTTTTCGAAAACATTCTATGAAACCTAAATATAATAAATTCTGGTTCTCTTTCTTTTTTTGAAATACAAAATGCCTAAAAAATGTGATAAAAAATAGTGTAATCAAAATAAAAGATTTTCACAGGCAGCCAGAAATTCAAATTTTTTGGAGAAATAATCTGAAAATTTGCTTTCACTACTAAAATACCAATGAAGAACAAAGATTTGATTAAGGAAGATATTAATCATACTCAGAGAGAGGTCGTTGTAAAGGTATAATAAAGATTTTTCGAATTTATTTTTCCCTTTCCGTCACTGATTATTTTGAAAATCTCACGAAATATTGTATAATAGGCGAAATAATGTATTCTTATTTAAAATGTAAATAATTTATATGAAAACAAATCGCAATTTATTTGTGAATTTCATTAATACATTGAGTATTAGGTCGTTTTCCTATTTCCTTCGCATTTCTCATATTTGCAATAACAGATTCTTAAGCAATAGAACAAAATTTAGCGTTCCATGCTAGTCTAAATAGTCTTAAAACCAATTGCTATAGTTATATGTCATTTAGTATGTAAGGAGTTATTTCATTCATTCTAAAGTACTTTTGTCATTTTTTTTTTTCATGAAAATTTTTTTTTTTGGTATTTTATCCAAAATAGATACAGATGACACTTAAAAAGCTTAAATGACAATTAAAAGCTTTTAATACAATGTTTTACATGTTATGGCTTATTATTGTAGTTTAGCAAATTAATTTTTAAAACGAAAAGAAAAGTTATTCCTATAATGACTAATGTAAATATCTGCGCAACATGTATCAGTAGGTTTTATTTTATCTAACTATTAAAAGAAAAAAAAAACAACTAAGTATTTACAATAGTATTTTCTATGAGAAACAAGAACGTTTATCGTAATAAATGTTAAAGATGGAGTAAAGTAAACAAGTGACCAAGCAAACCGAATAATCATCATTTGAAAATCTAAAAATTTTGCCATCATAATAAAGGAGCGAAACAATGCATCACTCCGTAAAAAACTGTAAAATCGAAAGAAAATAATCGTCAAAAACCAGAACTTTTTTTACGACCGTAGCAGAAAATATTAAAAAAGGTTCTGAGCAAGATGTATCAAAATATCGACTAATTGCGTTATTGTCTAATATAGATAGGACTTTTGAAAAAATTGTTCATCAGAGATTGATAGCCTTTTTAAACAAATCGAGCAGCATTTTTGAGCGTCAGTCTGGGTTTAGAAAAGAACATGCCACTATCCACAACCTAATAACTCTAACAGAAGAAATTCGAGAAAATCTCGACGAAAATAAATTTCTTTGTACGGTCTTCCTTGACTTACAAAAAGCTTTTGATAGTGTAGATCATGAGATTCTAATTAAAATATTGGAGAATTATGGGATCTGAGGGATAGCTAATAAATGGGGTTTCTCCTACCTTACAAATCGATTACAATATGTCAAGATTAAAGGAGAAAAATCAGAGTTATTTTCTGTGAAATACGGGGTCCCGCAAGGATCAATCCTTTGTCCACTTCTCTTTCTCATTTATGTTAACTTTTTCTGCATGTAATGAACCTTCGCAACCACTTTTCCTGAGACTAAACATTTTAAACATGCGTGACTTATTATTCCTATCTAACATTCAGCTTATATATAACGTTCTTAAAAACCTGACACCTACTGCTGTTACAGCGACATTAAATTTAAGATATATCTCAGAACCAATAGTCACAAGAGAAAATACTAACAAACTTTTTTGCTAAAAAAAAAAGAAAGAAACTGAAAAAGAAAGAATAAAAGAAAAAAAAAGAAACAAACTAAAGAAGAGCAGAGAAATATGAGTACACGAAAGAGCAATAATAGTATATTATTTGGCCCCTCCACTTTTAAAACTAATTCGCCGGCCCTGGCCTATGGCTAAAAAATGGTCTCCAGGCTGATTGGTAAGTTAGAAAGGTATATTACCAATACTTTATAGATTGCATAATATTTTTTTTGTATTTTTCATTAGTAAATAAATAACACTCATACACTCACAGATGAATTGGCACAATTTTCGGATTTAATTGGGTGTCAAAAAATTCGGGCATTTTTCTATAATTGGGCGTCGATTTTGTTCCGAATTTTAGAACGCCCAAATTATTTGTAGTAGTGTAACAGATTACAATTTCAGGTTCATAAACAGGACATGTAGGATATTAATAGATTTTTATCTGAAGAAAACCAGTCAGGTAATAAGATTACAAGATCCTCTTCAAAAATTATTTTAAAAGAATTTTTTTTGAAAGGTGTACATGTCGTAGTCAGATCGACCGATGAAGAACGCCGGGTCTTCCGTCTAGTGTGCATCTAATGCAAAAATGTGAGTAAGTTAATTGAAATATTTCAAATGTCTGAAGTTACTGTTCTTTCTTTGTTTACGCCACTGAATATGTTATGTTATCTAACGAAGATGGTTACCTGAAATAGTCTTTTTATATGTTTATATAAACCATCAACATAAGTATGAGTAGATGATTATAGAAAACATTAATAGCACACCATGTCAAATTTCACCATTTTGAGCACTTCTAGGTGCCTTTTTCCAGTTGTGTCGAAAAGCAATAAACCTATGTAATAATTTCATCATAAGATTAGTGGATTGATCTTTAGTTCAGAAAAGTTGTGTTTGAAAGATTGTTTTTGCATATGGCAAATGGCTCGGCATTTAAGCTTCTTTCTTCCTGGTTTTCTTGTTTTTGCAATGCTTTAACTTCAAAAGCTGTTACAATAAACCGTGCTTTAGAAGTTATTACAATATATTTATTTAGCTTTCTATCGCTTTTAAGTGTGTTTTTTTTCACAACAATTTCATGTTTTTACTTCAAAAGCTATGATATAACAAACGGTCGATTGTTAAGATTTTTTTAACTTCCTACTGATATTATTAGAAGTAGTTTCGAAGCTTATTTTGTGACGAAAACATGATCCTAAAACCAGTACAGGAGAGTCCTAAGAGTCCTCTATAGCATAGACTCTCCTCCACGGGTGCTCATCAATAATGATAAATAGGCAAGTCATTGGTTGAACGTTTTCATTCCAAATTGCTCGAATAAAAAAAGAAGGAAACAAATATTTCAGGTAACCATCTTCGTTAGATAACAACATAATCAGTGGCTTGAACGGCAATATAGGCAAAGAAAGTACAGTAGCTTCTTTGGTTAGTGACTGTTTGTGCTCCCTGGAGATGAAAGATTTTCCAAACCCGTTTCGTATTCTTTGCAGTTGAAATATGTCGTAGAGCAAATAATATTCCTTTTTTTGAATATGGTACTTTGATTGTTAAATGATTTTCAGATGCAGCGTCATGTATTTACTATCATTAAAAAGGAAAATTTAATTTATATCTACACTCATTTATCTTCAATTTGAAAATATTGATTTTAATACAGGGTTTTCAATTTAAAAAAATTGCACCAAAAAGATCTGTAACTTAAATATTAACATTTAATATGCGAGGTGAGTTGACCTGGGTTAAAACAGTGGGTTCGCTCGCTTTGCCGAGTTGACCGGGGATATATTGTTTTTTTTAAACACAATCTAAAATTAATAGATTTAAAGACCGAGTTATTTACAATTCAACATTTCAATCCGAGTCAACCCGTCTCATGTAATCACCCTCTTAATTATTGTAAATTGTACAAGTTTATATTCTATTTGTATTTTAGAAAACAGCACCGTTCATTGGAACAGGATTATTATCAGGAAAATGAAATCAACAATCTTTTGGTTGGCTTTCTGCATTATTTACATTCAAAACGCACAAGGATTTCTAAAATATGGACCATTTAACTGTCGAACTTTGACTTGCTTTCACAAAGAAGGACCAACCATAGCAAGTAGGACTCTCAAAACTTGGACAATCAAGACATGTGGGTCATTTATTGGTCTCTCGTGTTCCGCCGCTAACGACCGGGTAGCTAGCCGCTGTCGAAGCAACTTGCACGATAAAGGTCTTCAATTGGAACTATGTAAGAATAAAAATCTACCACTGCCAAGCACAGTCTCGATAAGAGTCACGAAGATGGGGAAAGCAAATTGCATGTCAAATAACGCCAACAACTTCTGGATGGACAAAGATTCACATGGCGTTCCAAGACAGCATCTCATTTGCTGTATGAAGGATGCGACATACCCCTGGGGCACACATGCAATTGAAACAAATAAGTGCAAGAGAAATAAATAAAATATGGATCTGTAAATTTAGTTGGAATGCTGGACATTTAATTAAAGAAAGAAAGAGAATCATATTTCAATGTATTATTATCGTCCTCATATGTCTTTCTAAGATTCTAAGGTTTAGAGCTCGTTGGTTTGAGTCCTACTTTGTCTTGAAAACACCTAGATAACAAACGCTTCACCTATTTTCGAACTTATGGTTGGCGGCGAATTGTTGGCGTGTCAAAACAAAGCGTTCAGTTTCTCCAAAAAGACTTCAATCTTTACTTTAATTGTTTATAGCATTTGGCTGGATATTTAAGAGTAAGAGCGGGCAATCTTCAAGGTTCAACTTGATCGGCAAAACTAAAAGAAACTTAGAATTTTGGCGCACAAGTGAGAAGTTGCACTATACTTACTTTGTTATTTAGGGGAAATTAAAGATAATCAACTTAAGTTGATATTAACTCATCAGTATTTAAAGTGTTAATCCCGACGGGACAGAGTGATTATTTTAGCGGATTGAACGTGTTCGAATTTACGTTGACTATAAATTACGCTTTATTAGTTTTTGAATTTTCTTTATCAAGAATTCTTTAAAAAGTATGCACTTCCTAGAGGTAGCAAAAAAGACTTGTCCCTTAAAACTTATCCTTTGAGAGCTTTTTAAACACGATAAAATCAACTGCGTTTTGTAACAGCAGCTCCAGTAGACAATTGTCTTTTTGCTCTCCTGCGTACGTGTTTGCCGACCCTCTAAATCTGTCTCTCTGTATGTTCTATTCATTCGAACTCGACTAAACAATATGCTGAATATGTTTTTACAAATGTGTGTGTTAGAGCTTTCGAATTAAATCACAAATTTTTTTTTATTTGAAGGCCTAGGCATTGTATTCTTCTTCTTCTTTTTCTGTTTGTTAGATAATAACTTTTTTTTTGCTAAGTATGTTATCGCCCTACGGTATCTTGAAGAATATATGAGGATAACATTTTTTGCCAAATTTTTAAGAATCAGCGCTCATAGGTCTTACATGGGTTCCCTATAAAAAAATGTAGGTAGCGGGATATTGAAAAGTAAGTATCAAATTGATTTATCACTTGACAATTTCTTTTTCTACCAAAAAAATTTTTTTTTTTTAAGAAAAATAATTTGAAAAATCGCTGCTTCAAACGCAATACACTCTACTCTCCTTAAGTGGGACGCTCAAGGGACCAAAAGTGTATTATTTAGCAGATATACCACTTAACCAATCGCTTTACTATGGTAAGAAAATCGAAGGCACCGGAAAATCCCGTAATCATCAATCAACGTAGTCACGTAATTTGTGGAAAAATAAGCTTCCTTATATACATGTTAGTAGTAATCCCTATTCCATTGTAAATATAAATTGCAATACTTATAAAAAAGAGTCGCAAAAGAAATAGAAAGAGACGGAAGAAAAGAAACTTCGCGAATCAGACCTTTCGCGAAATGTTCTATAATTTAGAAAATGGCCAAAATCGATATCTATTATTTTCCTGTTTTTTTTTTTACATAACTGGTAAGCAATACCAAAAATGTCTTCAAAAATATTGAAAACGTTACGATATCATTCCGTGTATAAATATATACAAGAAGCCTTGAGGCTTGAAGATTTCCGCAACTTCTAATTTTTCTAATCCAACTTTCTCTTGATTGGATTACTGTTATCACTGAGGAAATGAAATCTCACTCATACTTGCAATTTCGGAACCTTCTTCTCCGTGAATTCGACAATGAGAGGTTTTTAAGCACATGTTCTGACACACAGATAGCTCCCATAACAGATGAGGAAACTCATGTTGTTGAATTCCAATCTGCAGCTGAAACACTAATTCATCTAACCGAGATAGATATCATACACTCGATCAACTTTGGCTACAAGTGTCACGTATGCCGCAAATTAATAAAGGTTGCCTCAACTGATACCTTACTGGTGAAGTGCCAAGACTGTGCAGCAGTTCAAAGAACAGTAAGATTGGAAAAGTGCATCGAAATGGTATTTGAAGCGGCTGCACTTGGTACCAAATTATACACTATAGATTTGAAACAAATGCAACACTTGATTGGAGATATCAGTTTTGATAGTGACACTGCAATCATAACAAACAAAGTGATGGCTATAAAGGATTTGTTTGTAAATGTTGATGAGAGAGAGAACAAAGTGATTCTTGTTACTTAGGCTCGTTCTTTCCATGTTTATTGTGAAGTGTTTACTTCAGTCTTCAGTTGTTTTCTGTTCTTCTACACGTTTGTTTTTATGACAGAATAAAGCGACTTTTGTTGTTTACCTTTGTGGTTTACCTTTGTGGTTTAGTTTTTTCGTCACCATGAAGTATAAACAATTTTGTTTTAGAGAGAGAATAAAGCGACATTTTTAGAAATATGCGAGATTTATTTTCAGTCTTTAGTTTCTCAAAAGATATTTTTTTTGCTCTCCTACACAGATGTATAGATAGATTCGCCCCCTGGCGTTACCATGATGTTTTTGTTTTCGTTTTTATGAGAGAATAAAGCGACATTTATTGTTTACCTTTTTGTTTTCGAGAATAAAGTGGCTTTTTAAAGATAACGATTTATTATAAAAGATATATTTTATAATTTTTCATATATTTTCAGGATATTCTTTATTTATGTTCTCATTTCAGGGCAAAGTGAGTGACTGCTTAAAATAATAAATAGTGAAGCAGTGTTGTACCTATTTCTTAGGATAACATACCTTAGGAGTACCAATTTTTGCTGGTATTTATTTTTGCGAATGGTCAATTAAATACTTTTTCGCGGGTATTTAAATTTGCGAATGACTACAATTAAGGGTTTTTGGCAGGTGTTTATTTTTGCAACTCATAAGTATTTCAAGAAACAAACAAAAGCAGATAGGCTAATTGTATTAGACTGATTAATATGTACTCTGCGTTACTTGGTAAAATTAAAAAATCGGAAAAAAAAGACACTTATCGATAAAAAAAGACTTTTCGCGAAATCACCAAAGGTATCCTTAAGGTATAAAAAATAAAATAGATAATTTGCAATGAACATCCAAATCCTATCGACACCTATCACATAGTTCAGTTTTCAGAAATTTATGGTTTTCAAGCAAGGTATGCTGTCTGATTTAACATCTAGCCTACTAATCAAATGTAAAACTAAAGCAATATGCATGCATTAA
The DNA here is from genome assembly GCA_031834005.1 of Dendronotus venustus. Lineage (NCBI taxonomy): Eukaryota > Metazoa > Mollusca > Gastropoda > Nudibranchia > Dendronotidae > Dendronotus > Dendronotus venustus. The sequence goes on from JAUEKX010186314.1 coordinate 10,842, forward strand.
AATTATTGCTAAAAGTGTTGGAGTTTAGTTT
>JAUEKX010186425.1:12122-23015 GCA_031834005.1 Dendronotus venustus
GTACGACGACGTACGTTAACATATACCCGACGTACGACGACTTACGTTAACATATGCCCGTAGAAATGACTTTCCCCAAATTCGAACATTACTACAAATAATGCAATTTTTCTTAAAATATGTTGCGTTTTTTGTTGTTTTTGTTGTACTATCCTGATGTTCTGCTTTGTATTAACAATCATGTTATTGTTTCGTTTCATATTTTCGCATTTCTTTCTCCTTACAGAATTTCCTTGTACCTCGGAACAGACACTGGTCTCGTACAGAGCTCCAAGCCGCTCCCTAAGGCTGAGATTACACTGGAAGAGAAAATATACTTCGGTGGAATCGAAGACCAAGGTGCAGGCTTCAGTGGAAACATCCGACAAGTGTACATGTGCGGAAGGTATATTGAAGTGACCTTATATTTAACGAGAATTTTCCTCCAAAATAATGTTGTTGTTTTGTACTTATTCTACTTGAAGGGGAAATTTAACTATGACATTTTGGCTGCACAAAATAACTCGGCATAAAAATTTTGTTATTACTGCATTATTTGGAGAAAAAGAAAGTTTTTCATTTTTATAATAACAAACAAAACAAAAAATCCGGTATTGTACTTCTTTATTTCTTCAATATATAGCGAGATGAACTTGGTCGAATCAGATCGTACAAATGGAGCTGAGGTTGGTGGAAACATGCTAACTGCACCACTCGAACTGCCTGCGCGACCCACCGTCCCACCTACCACAACTACCACAACGGTCCTACCAACAACAACCACCACAACGCCACTACCAGTTCTCACTACTACCACTCCAAAACCTACAACGAAAGCCTCTCCAACCACAACTAAAGCTCCAATAGTTGTCACAACCAAAGCAGCAACAATGACAGCCTCTAAATCAAGCACTACTGCTGCTACTACACAGCCACTTGCTACTACTAAATCAGACACCACCACAACTGAAGACACCACCACAACTGAGGAGACGACCACAGAATTTATTATTGGTCCTGTAAAAGAATCTACCACCGTTTCTGCACCATCAACTACAACTACGACTACGACAACAACTACGCCAGAACCAACAACAACTACACCGGAACCAACAACAACTACACCGGAACCACCAACAACTACACCGGAACCAACAACAACTACACCGGAACCAACAACAACTACACCGGAACCAACAACAACCACACCAGAACCAACAACAACCACACCAGAACCAACAACAACCACAACCACTACCACAACAACCACAACAACCACCACAGCGGCTCCTACAACCACAATGACGCCACAATGCTCCTCTAAATTGAAGCCAATTGATGGAGCTTACAGTTTTGGATTTGCAGATGAAAGCTACCTTGAGTTCAGCATCATGAAGGGTAAACTCGATACCAAGTAAGTCTGTTTATATTTGAAATCTCTTATTAATCTCTCTTGACAATTTGATCGCAAGTATTTTGACTTTAACAACTTTTAAGTAAAAGAAATTTAATGCAGCATTTTTGAGAGGGCGTTCAATTTTTTTGGGGAAGGGGAGAGACTAACCAGATGTTGTATGGACGTTGAATGGACTTTATAATGACGTTGTATGGACGTTGATATGACTTCATAATGACGTTGTTTTCACATCGTGTTCTGGCTAGGTTATTGAAAAATTTATTAGTAATCAATCAATATAATCAAATAATCAATAACTGATCTTTATTTTTCAATCAGGTCGCAATTTGAATTCTCGTTCTACACAGTGGAGTCTGAAGGTATCCTCCTCTCTGTTAACATGAAGAGTAAGTTCGACTACGAGTCTGTCTATCTCTCTGAAGGAAAGGTCCACTACATCTTCAACGCTGGCTCTGGCGCATTAATGTTGTCCTCGAAGAGAGCGTTCAATGATGGCCAATGGCACAAAGTTGTTGTCCGCAGATCCAAACGTGAAGGTGAGAGGAAATCTAACTTCTTTTTTTTTTTTTAAATTCCTGTACATTTGTGCAAAGTGATGCTTAAAAAACGAAGATCGCTTAAATAAAAGGAAGATACCTGAGAGATACCTTATTGATAAAATAAAAAGTCCGCAATCGTTTTAGCCACTTTTGCCGTCTAATTTCCAGACAGAAAAATTGACCAGGAAAGTTTTTGCGGTTGATGGTTTTACTCCTTAATCTTTGTTTGTGGAACCAAGGAGTGCTAAGAGAAGGAGGCCGTACGAAGTGAATTCTTTTGTTCTATCTTGGTTTTTTGCGTAATCTAGCGAATTATTACCCAAATGTACTTCCTAAAACAAAAGTGGTAACTTGTTAGCGTGAATATTTTGAAAAGAAAATATTCAACCGTTTACGCTGTATCAGCAAAAACCAGACGGAGCTTCGTAACTAAATATTAATTAGGAGAGGTTACAAAAGATTTAGAAGATACGATACCTGGACGTCGCTTCAAACAATAAATATTTATAAAAAAGAGAAATAGTAATAAGTAATCTAAAAATAAATAAATGAATGTTTATACAGGAAAACTAAACCAAAAAAATACCAAAATATACAAAATTCGTTCTTCCTTTTGAGTCCTGTAGATGAACAATAAATATTAAAAAGATACAGAAAGTGGAATTACAGACTGTGATCTGAAAAACAAAGTCTCCAGGCAACAGTTATGTTATAAATACACAAAACATATAAACAAAATATAATGCAGGGGAGATGTAATGTAATTTCTTTGTTATTGTTATATAAAATATTGTGGTATCAGGTCCTGGCTCTCAAAAATAAAACCAGCTTTCTCGTCTGGCATCTTGACAAAAATATTTTAATATATTAATGTTTCGCGGGGATAATTATGCTTTTGTTGGAAATGAAATTTCGTAAATTAGACAAAAAAATAGTTAATCTTTGGAAGTAAAATATTGCGGCTGGCCAGATTTGAGGTAGTATGCAGGCTATAAAAGGAATTTTCTTCATTTCTTTTATACACAGGCTATTTAACTGTGGATGACGGAGGAACGTTGAGCGGATCATCAGAACCTGGCGCCTCTGCTGTCAACAATATTAATAAGGTCTACTTCGGTGGTGTTCCAACTGATTCACAGATCCCATCAAAAATACCAGTAAGTCTCATTTGAATTGCTTTGTCAGGAACCTCGTCAGTTCTCGTTGAATCGTTATAGACATAAATCCTGCGTTGAAAGTCTTGTTGGACAAAAATATCTTTGTGTTTTGTTGTACACATCTTTTACACTTGTGTATAATGACTTATTTTTTTTTAGCAAAATAAAAACAATTCTACACGCTTATTTTTCAAGAATATATACTTTATAAGAATATTGAATCCTAAGAATATGAACTTTCACTTTTGAGCGGTCAAGGTCGTATTTTCACTTTTCTATCATTCTATGGAAAAAGTCATTCACGGCATAAAAACACTGCCCCCGTGCTAAAAATATGATGAGAATATGATGAGAATAGGTTATTAGGATGACATTAAGGATATTCTTTTTTTGAAACGATTATCGTTTATTTTCTTACGTTGTTTTTTGTTTGCAGAAACAATCACAAGTCTCATTAAAAGGTGGTATGAGGGATTTCAAATCATTCGACCTCGCTCTCGTAACTCCCGCCGTAAACGTTGGTACAACGATGGGTTACGACGGATTACCCTTCGTAAATGCGATTTCCTTTGGCAAACAAGGAGGTTATCTCAGCAAATACAGTAAGCAATTTCTCCTCTTATAGTTAAACAGTTTGTTACGCCCCACTTTATAACAATATTTGATGAATCATTGTGCGAGCTATTATTTACATTTTAATTTATTGTTTAAAACATTTGACCCATATTGGCAATAAAATTTCTGTTTTTTTAGTTATTTTTTAATCATTCGATTACTTCCTATAATTTGAATATCTCTCTAATTCGAAATTTTTGGCCCTCGAAAATCGTATTAGAGAGAGTACCTTGTAATATGCGGAAAACATTTTTTTAAGAGGCTGTCCGCATGTTTTACTGCTCCTGCCCACGCAGAATGAGTTCCATTTCCTTGAGACAGACCGGTAGTTGTTAAGAGTTATACGACTTTGCAAATATATTTCATTTCATTTCAAAATGAATTTTTATGTTAACATCCTCCAATCATAATGTTGTAGACTAAATAATCTTTAGTCTAAATCTTTTAGTCTGTTATTTTCCGTTTTATATTCCGTTTGCCTTTCGTTTAGTAACCTTTTTTAATTTGCATTCTATTTTTTATTTAACTTTTTTAATTATTAACAGAGTTCCTGAAGATTGGTACCAACTTCCAAATCCAGTTCGATGTCCGGGCTCAAGAAAAGGCCGGAACACTCTTTTACGTGGATGGAAACGGCGACCTGTTGACCATCACACTCGAGGAAGATGGCTCCATCAAGGTCGTGTGCAACAATGGAGGAGGGTTGTTCTCGGTTTCCTACAAGCCGGAAACTTCGATTTGTAACGGAGAGTTCTACAGCGTGTTGTTGGTGAAATCAAAGAAGACATTGAAACTGACTGTGAATGGTGTGATGACCGAAGAAACAACAACAAAATCGAGCTCATCCGCCGATACAATATCACCGGCTTATTTCGGTGGCGTACCAAGTAAGTAATGAATTTAAAAAAGTTGTCTCGTTTATCTCTATATAGAGCTCGTGAAATAAGTGATGAAATTGTAGGAGCATGATTTGAAGAACTTGTCTCGGTTACCCAACTTCTCTGAAATTGTTACTTTGGATAAGCGAACCACTACAAATTCGATTTTGTGGTACAACTAGGAAGTACACGTGTTTACTAAAAAAAAGCAAAACAAAATATCTGGGAAGTACACATTTTTCTAAAGAAATAATACAAAATATCTTAATCTATTATCTGTTTTACCGTAGCCGAAATTCTCGGATAACAATAATAAAGATTATTTGATTCGTCTTTGAACTTAGAATCGTTGCATTTATATCTTGCTTTTCTAAATTTGTAGACCCTGGTAAAGATTATCGTCCGTTCTCTGGCTGTCTTAGCAAGGTTGAGATCAACGGCATGCCAGTTGATTTCCGAAAAGACGTCATCAAGAAGGGTGCAATGATGGGTGGATGTCCATAATCTAAGAATTAAGTCGCAAACCTCAACAATGAAGCAATAAGCTACCAATTTAAATTTTGCTTCTTTTTTATAGAAAAATTATTTACTTTATTACTATTTTTTTTACACTTTTTTTATCCTTGTTTGAAACTTGTTTTCAAATTCATACACTTTCTTTTTTTTCTTTTTTTCTTCTTTGTTTTTGTGTGTGTGTAATCTATTTCACCGATAATTAGAGTGATTGGTTGACAAACGAAACCAGTTGATAGAACAGAGGCAGATCAAACATCTCCGGAGAGGAGTAAAAAAGTAGTTATGTTTACAAAAAACCTTAAGATAATTGATTTCTATCTCTCCTTCGCATATGTCGTGAGAATAACCGGTTCAGTGAAACAGCGTTTTGTTTGAAACCAAATTTTATATTTTATATTCTTCTCTGATTTTACTTTATTATTATTATTATTCTTTATCTTTAGCAAACAAAAAAACCGTGAAGTATTTTATGTATTTTTAATATTTTTCAGGATATTCAAAACATGTAGTTTACTCTCAAATATCCATAAATGTAGCACATTAGCCATTCTTTGCTCTATATAAAAAATAAATACATGAAATATTTTGCACAAATATTAGTATGTTATGTTATGTCGCTATCTAAAGGTTTTGCAATAAAAGTTTGGCTGTATCCAATGCTCGAAAAGAAGTGCACCTGTTTGCTTTGACGCCTGTGTTATTCCAGGGATCAATTGTGCTGTTAATAGTATATTTTTTTCACAATATTAATCAATTGGTCCTGTCTATCTTTCTAACATATTTTTTAACAAGTGTCATCCCAAAAAGCATTTGAAAAATTCAAGTGACATAAACCGAATACTTACCAGTACGAAAAGCTTGATTGATTTTCCGTGAGTCATTTTTTCTTCTTTTTTTTTTCCAATGAAAGACTAGCGTAGTGGATAGCGAAAAAATAACTTCAGTTTCAAAACGCATAGAACTTCTTTTCCAACCAGCACGTGTTAAAACAACGTTGTTATGACGTCACTTTCACGCCCTGAGTGTCCTTATGTGTTATTGTACGCCTTCTTTTTCATTAGAAACTGGGCTGAACCTCAAGATTTATTTTCTTTTCGCGACTACAAATGTTCACGGAAGAAATTTTCGCGAGTTGATTTTTGTTTCTTTAGTTAACTAAATATTAAGCATCGCCTGACCCCGGCTCGCGTTGTTGAGATATCAAACATCTTTCGTTAGAAATTCTGACATTCAACGATATCAAGTACATGTAATATATGTATTATTATATACCAGTAAAAAAAAGAAAGAATTATACCCGTTTGACATGTACAAACGGTGCAATCAACTCTTCATAACAATATTACAATACAATATTTAAATCATAAAAAATATTCCAAAAATTCAAATACTATTCCTACAATTCAATGATAAATAACTCGAAAGTAAGTAAAATAAATAAAAATCAGTTCTGATTGAAATCAATTATTAAATAAAAAAGAAATTTGTACGGAATGTAATTAAAAAATAATTGAAAAAATGGCGACCGTGGAAAATTAAAGCAGTTTATTGACGTGACAGTACGGAACATGCAAATTTATTGTAGATAAAAAAGCTTACAGGCATATTTTATTACCCGGGCGCTATTATGGAAAGTCACTGAACAGCTTATTAGTCCGCGATTAGGTTTAGAAAGGATACGACATTATTGTATTCTTTCAAATATGCTTGCATCTAAGTCACACTACTTGCATTTAAATCAAGTCATTGCGTCACTCACAGTGATTGTCACTTAGCAATGGTTATTAATGTAATAAAAAAAAAATTAATAAATACATTCGTTTTAACATATATTTCTCCTACATGAAATATCAAAAGGTTAAACACGGGTGTACGATCACAAATATTAATTCAAAATATAGGCGAGGAGTAAACTAGGAAACTTCGCGGATAAGGCGATTTACAGTCAAGTGACACAAAATAAATCTGAAAACTAAAAAATTCCCTAGAAGAGATAAACATAATGTTTTGAATGGAGTTGAGGCATGGAAAACGGTTTATATTACAGATGAACATTCTTGGATTCATTCAAAAATAATCAAATTTGGGCAATTTATTTGTCCCCAACGACTATATAATAAATATACCGGTTATTACCTACCTCATTACTTCTATTGAGTTTTGCTAGTTAAAGATTGATATAAACCAAATGTTTTTAATGTGTCAGACTATGTAAAACAAAATTGCACCAAAACCACAATTTTTCCGATGAATGTGGAATGAAATCTTAGAACTTCTGGATTATCCATTGGCTGTACAATATTCTCTTTAGTAGCTCTTTTTCATTGAGTTGACGCCTAACTATCATTATGTATGGGTTAGCCAATATTTCACTCATTCACTCATTCCTGCTCTTGAAATGGCATTTATAATTGTCAAACCAGCATAAAAGGGGTTACGCACGTCGGCCTGCGCCGACAGTTCGCCAGCCAAAAATGTCAAGCCATTAAATGTAAATGAAAACGTTTTAATAGAAATTGTGTAATTTTAAGTAACATAAGTGTATGTAAAATTGATTTGCAAAAATTTCTAAATAAATTTTAATACAATCCATATACTATTATGAAAATGGTCTATGAAAATGCATCTTTAACATCAATTTTGTTTAGCAAATATGAGTCATTTAATAGCAACTCAAATACAACCTTTAGTTGAGTAATCTTTCTGCAATTCCTGGATTTGTAACTTGGAATGTTCTTCTATGACGGTTATATGACTATGTTATTATATAACTGCTTTAAAAGGAGAAAACTTTCTTATTGTTTCCTACCATACATTGCAGTAATGATTATGTCCTTTTAAAATATTTAGATAAGAAATAGTGCGTCTGGTATATCATTACATATAAAACATGTTCTTAACCTTGAGGGTATTAGGTTACTTTTAGTAAAATATCTTTCTGTAATTCCTGAATTTGTAACTTTAATGCAATGTAATGCTATTGCAATTGTAATGCTATGAAGACCAAACCTCTCACATACTGACTATTTTACTAAATATACGAAATACCAAATGGTTTTGCTTAGCTAATCATTAGGTTATAAAACTTATAATTTATAAACTGATTTTCTTAAACTACGGACTTAATCAAAGTTTAATATTGTTTATAAACGGGTGCTTATAAAAGGAAAGTTTATCTCGCTATTGTTTGATGCCATACATGGCATATTCAGTGGCTTCACGATTTTCGCTGGCGAACATCAGCTAACGAGCGTAACCCTTTTATATTCATAATTTTTCTGATTTCTTAAAGATTATCCCAGCCATCATAAACGTTTGTTATCCTAATTAAAAGTTCTCTATAGAATATTTCCACCTTTAATATGTCTGCTCTAAAGCTTCTATTGTTCGGTTCTTGGTTTGTCATCAGTCAACATTTCCATGAGTTTTGATCTCTTTCCTCTTAAATTTTCTTGTCTCCAGGCAAGTTTGTTTGCTTTTTTATTATAATAGTTAAAACTTTTTCCACACGTTAAGATTAGAGTTTTCTTCCAAGGCTGGCTGTACACGTTCAATATTCTTGTTTTTTGTGGTTTACCAGATGTATCAGCGTTTTGGTTTAAAACAGAGTATCTTTTTTGAAACTTATTCACCAAACGAATGATGGAATATCCTGTTCGTAGAGGATGTCTTTCTGAAAATCTTCATGCAAATTCTTCTAACACTTGGTTCTTACTGTTGGCATGGAAGTAATATTCCACGAAAAACGTTTTCAGTAATCAACTATGGCATAGCGATAGTCAAAGACATGCTTGACTTTTAGAAAATATCAGAATTTATGCAAAACTATTTCGTGAGGGCAACAATTAGGCAGCTTTATATAAAAAAGCTCTCAAAACAGTGATTTTCGTTAAAATTTACTTATATTTTTAAATCCAAAACATTGCGAATTTTATATCAATGTATTGAAATTTTGAATGATGTCATGTTTACCTTCCCTAATTAAATAATTATCAGTGGGGCTAAATCTTTGTTCATTCAATACTGAGTTGCCATAGCAACAAACCTTTCGTAATAGTTCATTTAATATTCCACCAATAGCAATATTTTGAGTAGATTTTGCATAAATTTTACTTCCATGAATACTCTATACATAGTTTATTATATACCGAATACAGATTTATCATTTATTATTATTGTAACTAAGATTAAGAGTTTATTTATGTAGTATGAAGTTATAAATTTTTTATTGAACGTAGATCATGTATTTGATTTTATATACATTTTGATTCTTCTATACTATATTTTATATGTTATCAGCAAAATGATATCTACTCATATACTTGCAATAAACACTTTAAGATTCATTGTTTTCTTTATTGAGTTTTATTTTGTTAGTAGTTATTTTGTGTATGATACAAGTGAGTTGAAAGATGTTTTGTTGATTGAAGACTCTCAAGTAGTTAAAGCCAGATCACCAACGGAATGTGTTTTGAAATGCCGAAATTTAACTAAAGAAGCTTTCTACACTGACAATAGAAAATGTGTTTGTACTGGAGGCATCATGGAATCAAATAACATCGACAACGAATTAAAAGTCTCTGGAAAGCTTTACAATAGTAAGAAAACCATTTTATCAGCCTCGTTGCATTGAATGTTTACTGTAAACAAAAATTACGGTAAACATAGCTAACAGAAAGTTTGAGAGAGTAGCAATTCAGTGCCTTACGATCTGTTAGCTATCAAATATAATTTTTTACAAATAACATCATATGAAGAAACAAAGGAACAAAAAATCTTTTGCTTTCATTTTATTAGTCAATTTTCTTCTCCCTTCATTCCCAATATATTCTTTTTATACTTCTTTTCACAAAATATCAATTCGACCAGAGTAGCCTAAGACTCACGACCAATAGGATTAGACTTAGCTAGATCAGTTACCAATACTTTGTATAAAATCTCTTTCTCACAAATATTCTATTCCAGTTAGATACTCTTTTTACCGAAACCCTGTTTATAATATTTCTTACATTTTTTAGAAGTTGAGGATTGCAAGAAAGACATTACGTACCAGTTACAATGGACGCTCGAAATAAAATCTTATGATGCTGATTCAGGGTATTACGAGCCTTACGGGTATTTGACAATTGATATTGGTAGTCGACCAGAAAACCAGCAGATCAAGTTGTGGGAATGGTTAAGAGGAATAAATATCCAAGTTCGCGAGGCCGAGTCAAAGTTTCTCAGTATGAACTACGTTTTCCAAGAGAATGAAGAATTTAAGAGAAATGGAATCTTGAATTTATATGGACAAGTTATGGAAGAAGATGAGGGAACAGTAGCAGGAGATGACCTCATCGGAAACTATGATAACAAAATGTTTACGATAGCTGAACTACAACAAGGTCAACGCTTTCTTGGAGGTTTCATGGTTGGGATGAATGGTTATTCATATGTTGAAATTACCATAACAATATCAGCTCTTAAATAACTTCTTCGTGATGGGATATTTTTTTATTCATACTCCAAAGTCAATACCATTAATTAATTTGTTTTGTTAATTTTTTAATTAGTTTTCTTCTTATATGTTACAAAATTTAACATGTAAATATAAAATAAGTTGTGTTTATAATAACACAATTAGGTTTTCCATGTCAGAAAACGTGAGAAAAGATTGAGTTTGCAAGTCAAAATAAGAATTGAGTGAACTTCCGTGAACTTACGTTACATATTTACTACAGTGGAATCCCTCTAAAGCGGACACCATCGGTGCAAAAAAAAACTGTCCGCTTTAGAGAGATGTCCGCTTTATA
>JAUEKX010186648.1:0-10865 GCA_031834005.1 Dendronotus venustus
GAGCATTAAGCCAACGCCTTACGGTTTCTTTCAGGCAGCTCAGTAAAAAGGGACAGGCTGAGCACCCAAAATTGGCAACAAGGGGTCTGGAAGTTTTTGCCCGGGGGTTTGTTGGTTTAGGCTCGCGGTTTCAAGTGTTCTTGAAATTTCTGATTAATTACTTAGGACATTCTTTGCTCTAGATTTTCGTAAAAGTCGATTTATATTTTATGTTTGAGAAGACGAAATGGTCGTTGTTTGATAAGTAGATTTTGTGGTTTTATGCTAGTTATATGTAGTTTATTAAAGTTGTGTTTATTATATATATATATATATATATATTTTTTTTTTTTTTTTTATCAAATTTAGTTGTTTGTCGTAGTAAGTTCTCGTGGATTCAATTTTATGCCGCCAGAGCCTGGTACGACCTTTACTACCTTTACAAGTAAATACAAAACCCTGTCTCGTCCAAAAATTGAATTTGGTTGTTTTTTTTCTGTCGTGTTGATATAAAGAATTAGGAAATAAATAAAGTTATTGTCGAAATAAGATGAGAAAATAACTTAATAATAATAATAATGATTTCGCTTTTCGAAATCTAATTAACACATGACTGATACAAATCAACAAAACACGATTAAATTGTTTTTCCAAATGAGATTATCTCAAGAAGTTGAACAAATAATTGTTATTGAAAATGCAAACATAAAAGACTTAAAAAGGCAGTCGCTGCGAGAAGAGAACAAAACACAATCAAATGTGTAGCACACTGTGTTACATGGAATATTTAAATTTGTTTGAGACTACCGAGAAGTAGATTCAAAAATGGCTGCTTCTCAACAATGTATCGTCAAATCACAAACTATCATTACAGTTCTTCGATACGGAATTGCAGCATTGGTTCTGTTTATTATGCAGGTATACGGAAGACTGAAGGCGAAGAAATTTCACGGGCAAGCACCGTATGTCTTCTTCCGAGATAACGACCGAAACCGAGGATTAATTATGGTTGCATTTGGAGGAACATCACTTCATATTTTAGCTGTACTTTTTACATCTCAATCCTTGGGTATTTGCAAGAACGTCGGTTCTCCAGAAATATTGATTTGCAAGTTCTTTGTGGAAATAACACTCTCGGTTGTAAGAACATTCACAGTGTATCCGTTGTTCGCTTTAATCTCATCCCGCTATATTTTGGTTTCGTCCGTGTTAGGTGTTGTATATGTGGTGTGGAGTATCATATATCTTGGTTTGCAACTCAATTATGAGTGTACTACGGATGGTTTAAAACAAAAAATTGTTAAGGAACTTCTCAAATATTTTGGCCCATCATTTGTATTTCTTGGCATTCTTCTTGTAGCGTTCTGTTATCGCTTGTATATGTGCTGGAAGACTGGAGTGCACACACTTCCCGAACGAGAGTTGAGCGTCGTCCGGAAACATCAAATAACCCACTTAAAAGCGTTGCTGAAGAGATGGGGACGTGACAAGAGTATTCAAGGATGGAAGGATTTTCTTGTACGCATAAAGAGTGCATTTAAACCATGGTACAAGTTTCCAGGAGAGATCATGTACTGTATGACAGTTATATTAGCCATCATGTATTTTCTCATCAATCGTTTTATAACAATGTATAGTATACTATTAAGTCGTTTTATAACAATGTATAGTGTACTATTAAGTTATTTTAAGATTTCGATGAGCATTAGTCATGGCATATTCTACAGCGCGTGTTCGTTGGACGCATTGACCGTAACCCATTGATTTTCTTCACTAGCTTCGACGCGTCTTCTCGATACTATGGCTACTTGCGTTTCCAGAATTGCTTCAAGAACCCATTGATGCGATGTTTCTGTCAAATTTTGATCGAACCAACTGCAACACATGTTAATCAACTCACGACACAAGAGGCCACAACATCCGTGTGGGGAAATTCGAACCAAACAAGTTGGAATGTGGATTTTACTCAAATATCACCTCCAAAAAACAAAAAGAAAGTGGCGTGCAATAGATGGCATTTGGCCTACACACTTTCCCGAAACCCAAGCTTGATTCAATACCGATGTGCAGGTCATAAGAATATTGTGAATACCACCGACATATGCAGTAGCAAAGTTGTCTGAGATGCCTACAACTTTTTTTAACAATAGTACTCTCTTTAGAGATTTATGAGCGGGTTTAATTTGATGTGAGGTTAAAAATTGTAAATTTGGCCTTAAATTATTTGGTACAAAGCAAGAAAATATAAAATTAGATGGGGATTTAATTTTGTTTCATAAGATTGTTTAATTCAAAACTGATTTATAGTTCAAATGACAACAAATAAAATATAAATCAATATAATATATAAGTATAAATCTGCAGCAAATATAACTGAGTACAACAAAAACAAAAGTTACGTTGGTGATTTGGCGCCAAATGTTCTCCAAATAAGGCAATAGGATACTTTTATCACTCAAACGACAACAATTTGTTTAACAACGTATAAAAGTGAAGCAAGCATTTGCTGTTTGATTAACCTTTCTCATTAGGTCGGTTGATTCAAGTTTATTCTCACACATATGGCTTGGCATTTTAAAGTTTCATTATATTTTAAACTATAGTTTGATAAAACTTGTAGGACAATAATACAATAGATATCTTTTATTCTTGTGTAGTGAAGTGTATTAAATCCCCCTGGGGCTACAGGGTTGTAGTGTTGTATGGACGTGGAAACAGTAACTTTTACGTCGCCTGTAGACTGGGTTTTAAGCATTTAGTGTCTCAAAAAAAAAATTTGTTGTTTTCGATATTCTAATTATCATAAGCATTTATATAAGAAAAATATGTGTAATATTTTTGTTGTTTTTAATCTTTGTATTCTCATAGTCATTATTTTAACAATTTTTAAATACTAGAGAATTACTATTATCGTATTAAAACAGTTTCAATTACATTTTTAATCAATCTGTAGTTCTCAGATTGGAAGTTTTCAAGGATTAAAAAGACATCTGGATAAAACTTTTATGTCATAAGCGTCATGTGATATTACTTAAACAAATATCTTTTTTTTTATTGTCTATTTTTGATTTAATTGTTACTATAATAGTGTTATTATAATTTTTCGTTTAACTTTAAACAATGATAATAAAGATTTTCTTATTCATTAACAGTTTGTAAAAGTTTGAATTAGTTGTTTTCTTTATAAATTCAATATAACTTGCACGTTCTAATGTAATTTACCAATAAATTCTCATACAAAGTATGTAATTGTTATCCTTCAAATACAAATTAAAATCGATGCAAAAGTCGAATTTCCATTAAGATATGTAAGTTCTCCCATAATGGCGGGACTCTACAATTGAAAGTTTCCTCATGCTCTGATGACATGGCAACCAAGCCTTTAATACCTCTTTGCAGTTCATGATGTATTGATGGTTTTATAATAACAAGAATGACAGACGGATTCCGAGGAACAGCAAATGATGTTGAAATCCAAAATTATCTTGTAGTGTTTCCCAGGTAATTTTTGTCGTCCACTGTCCAATTTATTAGGATTTTGATCTGAGATAAACTATATTAGTTTGATTTATTAAATGATTAATTATAACTAACGAGTTTAAATAATCAAATAAATTTTAAGGGAAGTAATTCGATGATTTATTAATGAATTTTGTTTATTACAAACATTACAGACCTCTTGAAGAAGAACAACGTTCGTTCATATTCGATCAAGTGAGCCAATTTCTTTAGTACATTAGCGACTAGATCCATTACTTTGTCTTCACGTCTTTCACCCTGACCACCCGAGGAAACTTGCGATTGGAGGGACAAGAGCGTGTCAAATAACAATCTAGATATGATAGGATGTAAAAGAAAGTGCAAAGATCATACGAGCCGTCGTACAACGTTAAATTACTTAAACTTCATTCATATGAAGAATTATTAGAAAACTACACCTACTTTGTTTCGCGTATCTGACTAGCAATGTCCTAGTTCGAGTTTTGTCCGAATGCGTCCGATTTATCAATATTATTCAATAGCATACTAATGAACTCTCAGTGTTATAAACAGTTCCATTTCTCGGGATGTAGTAATGTAAGTATGATGACAACTTGTAGAACTGCACTGTGCGAGTGATAGATCGCGTAGATTATATTTGTTTATAGTTTGAAGTCACGTGAAGTCATTTTTGGTTGTATTAATTTAGATTATTCAGTTACACGGAAAGACTCGTCGGAGAAGGTCACATAGACCCAGAGTTCACTTAATTAATTGTTTTAAGAACAGGCACCGATAAGACGTTATTGTTAAAAGCACTGGCGACGTACGTCATTAAGAAGCGTCGGTCCCAGCCATCGGTAACATGAGCTTGCATTGCATTAAAGGGATCCTGTCTTGAAAAATGAAATAGGTCTAAAGATTCATTCAACTATAATAAAAATAAACAAAATAACAGGCCAAGAAAGTTCTTCGCCTTCATAACATACTTGTCATCATGTTTTCTTAGCAATTAAACAATACTTTTAGCCGTATGCGACTCTGTGAAATAAAGCAAAATCCATGTCTTATTTGATATCTCTCAAAGAGTTTTAGCTGTAGAAGTTTTATCGAATTCTGATACTGATTTTTGTTATCGTATAAAAACGGTATAATCTGAGATTTGATCAATTTTTATGTCATTTTCCTTTTAATGAATGGTTAAGTTTGGGGATTCAACTTGGGACAATATATAACATTGATATCAGACACAACAAAATGCTTTAGTTAAGTTGACATTTTTGGTGATATAATTAAACAACATGATACAGCGAGAAAGAGTTGAATACTTGTGATTTGTAATAAAATCGGTACAAATGAAGTTTTAATATTTTATAGTTACAAAAAATTAAAGAGAAAGTATTTTGAAACAGTAAAAAGGAGGTACGCCAATTTTAAAGAAAGGAATTCTCGCAAAAATTAATTAGAAAGGATTACAAATGTTCACGAATTTTGACCTGGGAAGCCTGCTACAGGAAAGCAGGAAAGGTATACGTCGAAATCTGAATCATTGAACTTGTAGGGAATATTCCATCCCAGCTGCAAGGAGAAGTTCACGATTTTTATCTTGCTGTTGACAACCGTTGAATTGCTGCTCAGTAACCAGTAGGTACAGAAAAGCGTTTCATGTTGACTGTTAAGTCTTAAAAAGATTAAGAGATATAACATTTAATTCATATACATTTAGTTTCGGGTAGCAAATTAATTGTGATCAGGTTTTTAATACCACGTTTCTTAAAGTCTTGACTTTCCAGTAAGAGCAATTATATGCAGAGGCGGATCTAGAATGTAGCAAATACATGCGAAGGAGAGTGAAAATAAAATCATTTTGTACTATTTCTCACTGTCATCACTTTATTTTTGCTCTCCTACGCATGTATTTGCTACATTCTAGATCCGCCTCTGATATGTTAGTCAGTTATTATTTAAAACAAACAAACAAAAAAAGAAAGATTGACATCACTTTGGAACGTTTTATAAACGCACGTACGTTAAAGATGTAATGTTTCGCTAGTTAAATTGTCTTTGGCGTTTTGAAAGTCAATTTGATGGCGGCCTGTATAATGGCAATGGGGAACTCCGGATGTGGACTGCTGCTCAACCAAATACGGAAATCGGGATATGCTTTCTCCACTTGTAGTTGTTCTACCAGCTTGTCCAGTTGTGACATCCAACTCAACGACAGATGACAGTTGGCTAAGAACACCCAGATCCCTTCACGCACTCCCTCTTTAATTATGCGCGTGGCAATGGACGCTTAACTCTGGCCGAGAGAGAGCGAGTGGAAGCGTTCCGCACGATTCGGAAAACTGTAGGAGAGCACTTGTCGGATCTTAGCGTATTGTTGATAATAAAGCAATAAAAGATCGGAATTTAAGATTAACAGCCAAATGTGTAATTTCTTTTGAATAAAAGTAACATTAGTATTGTGAATCTATGTAGTGTGTTGTTTCAACAATAATGAAGGTTTATTTATTTTCACATCATTTATCACAATAGAAAGATTGTTACAAGCTTCATATGTCATTCAATTTTATATATATTTACAACAGCAGCTAGATAAAAAATTTCAAAAATTTCAACCTAATTTTAGGTATTTTCTTAAGATAATCGAGGCTAAGGTCAAAAAATGATTTTATTATAAAAAAAAACGTGAATACTAATAATCGCTTTAAACTTTTTGGTTAACGTCAATAGAAAAGCGTTTTGTTGTAAACCTAAACCATTCTTTTAATGAATAACAGTACTCTAATTCAGAAAAAATTAAGCTACTCCAAGTACTGAGAAACTTACGTCAAGTAAGTATATTTTACTTGTTACATCAATTCTAATTGACAACGAGGCATTTCATTGATAAAAAACAGGTACGTTTTAAGGGTCCTTTTATTGAAGGAACAAAAAATGTTCAAAACACCAAGTATTAAATTTAGTTAAATAACACATTCAATGGTCAAGATGAATTTTGATTTAAATACTATAATAGCTTGCTCTACTAAAAAGCCTAACACTGGGATACCAGAGCTAATGGATTGACATCAAACTTTAAACATTCGTAAACCTTTCCATACAAGTTGGCTTGTTATACTTCGCGAAAGAGTCACAAGATAATATCCAATGGTTGGTTGTCTTCTGATATAGCTGTGAAATTTTATTGTATCTATATGTATATATATATATTTTTTAATATTACACCTTACCTAAGTTTTGCTCGCAGATTTACTTCAGATTAATTCCCAAATAAATGTATCGTATAATCAGCAACATAACAACACTCACCCGATTTAAAATTTAGACACTACATCTTGAGAATGTAATATAATTTAATATGCTTTCATTTCAAACACAATATTGTATTTCCAGGTTATAATCTCATTAAGAATGTATCTCCAAATTGATATCAACTATCGAGGCTCTAAAATTATACTCAGTCCTTTTGGCTCACAATTTTGTGCTTTGAAAAAACCTCTCATACTAGTATTACAGTAAGTACTATAATTTTTACTACATAATAATAACATGGCCAATCAGATAGTAGTAGCCTTATTTTGTGATGTAATCAGGTAATAAGATGTGAATGTGAAAGTGTAAATATTTTTTATACGAAGTCTTTCTTCTATCTATATACATAATTTTTGTTATTATTGTTATTGATTTTTAGTATCTATTATACTTGTTTTCTTTCGTTATCTCGCATATTATTGTCGCAATTTACTAAAAATAAAAAAAGAAAGAAAATGAAAATAAAATTAAGTAAATTAAGGAAAACTTTCCCCTTTATATTCCTTTATATTTAAGAGTGACTTTTTTCACTGGGCACCGGACACCCTGTATAATGATATATTTTTCACAAAAGTATATAATAACTATAATAATATTTTTTTTTTAATAAACGATTTTCGTTCATTAAAACCTCCAACTTTTAAATTTTTGTACATTAAATTTTAATATAAAGAAAGGACGTATATTCTTTTTTTATTCAATCATATTTAAGAACGCAAATGAAAATACTCAAACTTAAAATATTGAACAAAAAATCATTGCGGAATAATAAAATGTCCAATCAGATTGCAGTCTTCTCTTTTTATGAAATCAATCAGGAAATCAACGATAACACATATTTTATACAATTGTTTTAATCGATAGTTATCGATTTCGTCAAAAAACGAAGCAATTGCTGAGCAACAGCCCAGCGTGAACTGATTTTGTCCAGCAAGAAAAAAAAAGAAGAAAAATAAAAAAGAAGAGACAAATGAAAGGGGAAATGAGACAGATAGGGCACGATAACAAATTCGTAGACATATCTGCTTCTAAATAAGTAATCTTTTGGTCTTCCCACGTAATATGTAAAAAAGCAACAAGTAAACAACAAATAAGGGCTTGATTATATGGCCGGTAAGCGGGCTGTCTCAGTAACTGTGCCTCGGTAAACGGGCCAACACGCCTATACTAAGAAATACATTAATTTCTGTTTTTACTATTACGTGTAAACGAGCCACCCGGTTTATCGAACCAGCTCGTTTGGAGCAAGGCACTTGCCGATCCAGCTCGGCTCCATATAATCAACCCCTAAAGCATGTAAAAGAGTTTAACTTAAGCAACTTTGAACCTCAGCCAAGTATTTGTGTTGTTTATAAAAAAAAAGCGTGTGTTTATTTTGATAGTTTTTATATATTTGGATAGTTAGATAATAACATATATTATGTATTATAACTTCTATTTTTTCGTCATTTTTCGCTATTCACTATTGAAATAAGTATTATTTTATGCTATTATGTGGTAAATTTTTGCTATTTGCAAAAAAAAAATAGTCATAATTTTGCTGATAACTTTCTCCGCTGCTATTCAAGAGTAAATTTTTTAACTACTATTTTTCGTTGTTTTTCAATAATGAGTAATACGTAAAATAATATTATATAATAGGTAAATGTAATAAATAAATGGCGAGAATTTCCAGGAAAAACTATTCGGCAAATAAAATTTTCGTCATTTGCAAGAATTGTGGTTTTTTCCCCAAAGAAATAGTTATTACCCAACAGTTATAACTTTTATATCATTTGTTTAATGATTAATTAATCTTTTTGTAATTCATTTTATGCAATGTATTAACGTAACATTACATTAGCATTCAATTGAAGTTTCTGAAATTTAAAACTATATTCTCAAAAACTCAAAACTATGATATTCGAGACTTTCTTCAATTCTGTCTCAAAGTCGCATGCTTGTCAAATAATATCAGATATAATATCGATGTTTGTTAGAGGTTTGTTATAAATAAAAAGTGAAAACTAAAGCCCTATACAATCAGCAAATTCTTTTGAATAAAACTAACTTTATAATGATAAAAAACGGATATAAAATAACAATGAAGAACGATCACCAAAAGAATTTGGCGTCTTGCATTGAAAAGCATAATTAAAGTGCCTTCACACACCCTGTATATATATATATATATATATAGTAAAATATATATCTAGTAAAAAAAAAATATATGTATATAATGAACAAGGTCTATATATACTACTCTTCTAAATTATATATAGAGAAATTCAACAAATTTCTTACCAAATGAATTTTCTTTATGGCTATCATAACATCGGTTATTACAAAAGAAAGAAAGTTGAATAACGCCATACGGGCTTAGTCTGTTGTTGGCGGACTGCGGCTACTAGAACGTCAATAAATTTCCTTCACCTTTTTAGAGAGGTTCACAACTTAAGCACGGTTCCCACCTGACGATAACTAACGATAGCTAGCGAAAATTTCCTAAAGATATATATATTTTTTAATATAGATTGAAACATTTTAATAAAAAGTCCAGATATGGTCGGGTAAGGTTGGAAACGCTCCCCATGGTAAAATGCGAAGTGTTAAAGTTCTACTAGCAAACTTTTCTTCTCAACTCTCTTGTCGTAAGAGTTTATCTAAATTTTTAAGTATTTTTGTTAAGTTGTATTTACATTACAAAGTTTTCTTTCTACTCTACTACTGCTGCTACTCATGCTAGTTTACAGTATTTTACTATGGGTAGCTAACCGATTTCATACTGGCCCAGCCAGCACAATACATTAAACCAAGCATAAGCTATATCTTTCATATTATCTGGAAGAATTCTTTATAGAATATATTTTGAGAGCAGATTGACAGCTAAAAATAGTTAAAACGAAAGCCATGTTTAAAACACAGTTAAAGATCAATTAGAGAACGGAAGATAAAAATTCGTTTAATAATTTGAACCGGAAAAAAATCGAGGCTCGGTACATTACTCTTAAAACCATTATCCATTGACAGACAGACAGACAGACATAAACCTTCCCTTAGCACAGGGAATAGGCCCTATCCTTAGATAGGGATCACAGCGCTAGACAAATAAATAATAGTTAAAAAGAACTAGTGCAAATAAATACTGTAATATGATATTTTTAAAAATTAAACATGGTTCATTATAATTTGACGCCAATCAGAGCGATTTAAAGCGTTTTCGTACCAATCACGCTTAGATAAACCAACTTTCTTCAAACATTTATAAACAGCGCGACCGTACGTGAATTCTGGTGCTCCACGAGGTCGTTTCTCATACACCCAAGATGCCAACATTTTTCGGGCCAGCCGTTGTGGACTCATACGAACGACGTGTCCTAACCAACGAAGTAATCAACGATTAACATACGTATCGATCGGCAGCAAAGATAAACGATTCAAGAGATCAGTCGTTCTAATCCTGTGTAAACGACTATGGCGGCGGACACGACACATTGTACGCACGCACCTTGCGTGGAAGACGCGCAGCTTTCTAAAGAGTTTTTCAGTTAAACACCAGTGCTCAGCGCCATATAACAAGATAGCTAATATAAGACCCTCGTATACGGTTTTCTTAGCTTTGTATGAGATACTTGTTGAAACAAATAAACATTTCTTCAGCTTACCAAAAGCCCGACTTGCTGAATTAATTCGAGAATCAACATCAACATCATCACTGCAATCCCTCGTTAGGAATGAACCAAGATAGCAAAAACGATCTACTATTGGTAGAAATGAACCGTTAAGTCATTTTCTGGACTTCAGAAATCGATTCGTTTTCGTGTATGGCGTGGTTGAAAGTGTCCCAAAATTCTCCCCAGTGTTCGGTTGTACCGTCAAATTTTTTTAAGTCGAGTTTTGGCAATCGGACGGAGGCTCTCGCTACTGATGACGTGACGGTCAAAGTTTCTTCGGATAAAAATTTTTCGATTTCTCGCAGTCTTTCTTTAATAAAAATTGAAAAGTCTGTCGTCGTTTTTTCTTCATCCTCCATAAATTCTTCCTCGATTTTATCCATAATTTCGTCGTTGAGGTCTCGAATTTTCAAAAGTTTGTCGTTAATGGTATCT
>JAUEKX010186870.1:0-10862 GCA_031834005.1 Dendronotus venustus
AGAATATTTATATAAAATAAATAAAATATTAAATCCTAAACTTATGTTAAAACTTATGCAGGTTTTTGCTCAGCTCCGTCTGGTCGGTCGTGGTATTTGTATTCACTGTCCGAATGAGTCGTGCAACGAACCGTTTGCAAATGGAATCTTCTACCTACAACACGTGGCGACAGGCTGTGGAACGAGTAGTGCCTTATCTTGCGATAAATGCAAACAACCCTTTGCAACTAACGAGACTATGCTCAACCATGTCTGTTCAGATGAGGTATGATTTTATAGTTTATGAATTTTGTTGCCTTAGTTCTTTACCCTCTTACCTTCAGTGTTCATTATGCTAAATGTCAGAGATTATCTTTGTTGCATATTTTTTTTATAATATGTTATAAAAGGGGGGAACAAAAGGGAAAATAGTAAATTTATCTGGAAATTCAAGCAAATGGTAAATCATTTTTCCTTAATAAGAAATATCTGTTCATTTGTTTTGTTTAGGAGGTGGCAAATGCAAGTACAGTACAAGTAAGTATCCACTGCTGGAACCTCAAGACAACGTGTTTACATTGTTGTACGAGCCTTTTTGACGCCGTAAAAACATTCAAACAATGTCTTTATAACATCCTATGCTATATTTCGTTTTGTTTTGATTTGTTTTCTTTAATTTTGATAAATTTGTATAAGAAGCTTAAGATATGTGGCGAATGGTAATCTCCGAGTTTCTTAAGGTTAACAAATTTGAGTTTAATAAAACAGAGTTAATAAACCGTATGAAATTCAACTATTCTTCTTTAAAGCATTGGTATCAAGAAATTATGAAAGGCAACCTGCATTGCCCGAATTCGGCTTGTCTTAAAGAATTCGTTTTACCGCGTGACTTCATCACCCATCTCCGTCGGTGCCGTGAAGGTAGGTTACCCTCGATAACCAACAAACAAATCCTATTGCTAAGAATATTGTGTACATTCGAAAGCACCCAGTACGGCATATACATTTTTATATGGTGGTGTCTATTATGCGCTATCAAAGAAATTCACTTGTTCTCTTGAAAGAGAAAAAGGAACCACAGGAGATTTGGTAGTGTTCTACAAAAAGCTAAATAGTCTTTAGTCATTTCCTGACAACTGTAGACATATTTTGCAGACGACCGGCTCCTCATGTTGGGAAAAAAATCTACTTTTTATTTTAGGTAACGAAAGAGCATCTTTGATTCTTGATCGGAACGAATTGCCATGTTGTTTCTGTAAGAATTATGTTTCCTTCAGCAAGTATTGTTCACACCTCAAGTCGTGTCACGAAGAGAAAGCTAATGAGGTAAGATTCCCTAATTAATAAAATGTATTTGTCAGAGGCGATAAGGAAGGGTCGGCAAATGTGTAGAAGAGAGAAAAGACAATTGTTTGTTGAGAAATACTATAAAATAAGTGTTTTTATTCTCCTTTGCAGATGTTTCCGATCCTCTAAATCCGCCTCTGTTTGTTCCTTTAAATTTTAAACTCGTTTCTCAACAAATCTTAAATCAACCCATTTTCAAAAGTTAACGTTCTATTAACCTAAAAAATTTGTAATTCTCTGGATTGAGAAATTACCGAATCCGAGGAACATGAAAGTCTTTTGGCAAAACAACAACCAACTTTATGATAAATGACTTTTTTTAAACACGAATTGTAAAATGCATGCATTCCTATTCTTAGCTACTACTTGCCGTTTTTAGGTTTCCAAGACAACCACAACAAGTTCTGCGAAAACAAGACGATTACGGCAGAGAAGCGTTTGCCAAACATTATTGTCATCAGAAACATCAACATCAATATCATCAGCTCTTATGAACATTCCACCGTCATTTCAAGCGATTCCGCCACCAAGCCATCTGGAACCAACTTTGAACGCTGCCACAGCTGATATTGCCAATGATTCATCTCAATTGAACAAAAATACTGAAGTTGAAGATGTAAATCCCGATGGAATCCAGCTACCGAACGATGTTGATGTTATTACTGAAGTTCCTCAGACTTCACCTAACCTTCTACAAGGCATTAGTATCCTTGATGATGTATTTGATGACGATGATACACAGACGCTTACAATTGAAAAATCCACTACATCAGAAGACATTGTACATCTGGATAACCAAGTTGCGCTAGAACCAACCATTGAAGAACTTGACCAAGAACCGTACGAATGTACTGCCGCTGAATCTATTGATACAGCTCCCGTTGCGTTAGATACCCAACGAATCTCTCCGCCAGCCATATCAAAATCTCCAAATGTAACACCAAGGGGCGAGGATGAAGAACCATCAACATCTGCATTAAGTCCCATGGAACAATTCAAATCGAAACTCAGACGATTCAGCAAAGGTATAGCAAAACGCAAGATCACAGACGATGTCGAAGTTATTGATTTGGTGAATCAACTAATAAAGAAGCGTAGAAGAAAGACTCGATTCACGCAAACCATACGGCCATCAACCGGTCAATGGACAGTCACTACTTTACCAAAGAAAATTAAGCTTGAAGAGGCAAAGGACACCCGTTCAATTCAACCATCAGTGAATAAAACTGTTTCGTCTACTATAGTGTCCATTAAAAATGCCGCTTCTGCAACGGACAATCAGATGTCACAAGAACAACTTGATCAAACACCAGCGAAGGAGTATCGAGGCACAAATTTGAGAGCACGAGAATTTAGACTGACGCCTACGAAGAGAATTGTCAGTTCTATCGATCATAATGAATCTGTTTCATCAGAAGAACAAGAAGAAAAAGAAGAAGAAGAAGAAGAACATGAAGTAAAAACAGCAATTTCGCCACCAGCTGTCGCATCAACATCTCGAGTAGAAAGAGATACTGTGGAACCTTCAACTCCAGATCGAACCTTGCGCAACAGTACTCGGTTAACACCCAGACAATCACCAGTTACGAACAAAACCAAAGTGAAATCTCCAGCAAAAGTTATTGAAAAAGTGATAGAAGGTACAGTTCATGTTTCATCTAATAAAACTGTTCGGAAATCTTCAAGGTTAGCTAAGGCAACCACAAGTACCGAACCTGGTGAGTTAATCAGGGAGAATGTATCCACGCCGCCGAAAACTGAGACACGAAAGAGCTCAAGATTGAGTCACCATTCTTCTACTAGTCTACAAAATATGCCAGAACATCAAACTGTTGACAATGAAAAAAGTGTCGGTTCTGAAGATTCGTCGCCACAAGTAAAATCTAAAACACGAAAGAGTTCAAGATTGACTGATCATTCGTCTACTGGTTTACAAGCTATGCCAGAACAACCCGTTGTTGAAACTGTAGCAGTTCACGGCATTGTTGAAAAAGTTGGATTATCAGAAACTTCTCCAAAAACACTAACCGGAAGGACCTCAAGAAGAGGTAAGCTTTCCGTAATTAAATCCGATAACTCTGTAAAATCACCCCTTGAAGATTCTGAACTGGAAACTTCAATACAGTCTACTCCTCAGAGTTCTAAAGAATCATCTCCAATCGAAGATGTCATTGATGCAAAGGTTACTCGGTTGAATAAATCTAGTCGAAAAAGTTTGAGATTAGCTAAACAGTTAAAAGAAACGTTGGACCACAAAATCGAGAAACCGAAGAAGAAAACGATCGACGAGGAGGAATCAACTGTTGCTCAAGATGAAACATCCTCTCACGAAGTCTTGACTACAACAAAAGCTGTTAAGCAGACTATTGATGGCGATTATTGCGATGGTAGTGGACAAACATCAAGAACTGAAACTAAAGGGAGAGTATTAAGAAGAAGTGGAGCACGCCACGAAATAAAACGAAATTTTGATGAAACGTGCACCAGAAAAACTAGACGCTCTACCAGACTTAACAGTAGAAACGAGAAAGACCACGATAACGATGGTGGTGATAAAAAGAATATAACTAGTCAAGATTTGTGTGAAGATATTGATCAAGTTGATGAGAAACCAACCAAAGTGGTTGAAAAGAAACAATCAGGAATAGAAATGCTACAAGATGAAGAATTGAAGGAACAAGGGGAAGAGAAGAAAATTCAAATGGATTACGTTCAGCCTGATGAAAACGTAGATGTCGCGTATGGTATAACAAATGTGGATATTCAACCTACTTCTGTCTCGGTAAAGGAGGATGATAAAGTTGCAATAGATGATGTGGAACCTTCTAATTTGATCAAGCTTGACAATACTACAATAAAAGAGATGAACCCGACTTCATACATGCTAAATGTTGATAATACAGCAATGAAAGAGATAGAATTGATTAAGGATGATAGAAGTGAGATAGCAGACAAGATTACAAAGGAAGATATGGAACAGGCTGAATTGATAAATATGGAGGAAGATGACAGACTGGCAATGGAGGATTCAACTGAAAAGGCTGCATGCGATAACTACACAAAAGAATCTGTTAAAGATTTGAATTTAAAAGAAATGGAAAATGATAAATCTATTGTTCCATCAAAAGATGAAGGTGATTTTATTGTCATTTGTCAAGATTCTGACGATGAAGAAAGCTCTCCGCTGGCCTCACCAACACATGGAGTTGCTCCAGCCCCACTACCGGCACCAAAAGATACACCTCTCGAAAAAGAAACCTTTTCGCTAGCCACACCAACACATGGAGTTGCTCCAGCCCCACTACCGGCACCAAAAGATATACCTCTCGAAGAAGATTCCTCTCCACTTGTCTCGCCAACGCCACTATTACTGGCAGTTGCAGTACCAGAATCATTAAGAGATATATCTTCGCCACCTATAAATAATCCACCGCAAATAATACCACTTGAAGTTGCTCCACAACCTTCAAAAGATATACCCTCGTCACCATTTGTGTCTCTCTCTTCCAAAACAGAAATGTCCGTTCCAATTGACAATCTTGTTGGTGAAAACGCGTCTTCTGAACCTAAAAGTAGACAAGAAGATGCATCCTCTTCACCAGCTGAATCTCTTTCTTCTAAAACAGAAATGTCAGTTCCAATTGACAATCTTGTAGGTGAAAACGCGACTTTTGAACCTGAAAGTAGACAAGAAGATGCATCCTCTTCACCAGTTGAATCTCTCTCTTCCAAAACAGAAATGTCCGTTCCAATTGACAATCTTGTTAGTGAAAATGCGTCTTCTGAACCTAAAAGTAGACAAGAAGATGCATCCTCTTCACCAGCTGAATCTCTTTCTTCTAAAACAGAAATGTCAGTTCCAATTGACAATCTTGTAGGTGAAAACGCGACTTTTGAACCTGAAAGTAGACAAGAAGATGCATCCTCTTCACCAGTTGAATCTCTCTCTTCCAAAACAGAAATGTCCGTTCCAATTGACAATCTTGTTGGTGAAAATGCGTCTTCTGAACTTAAAAGTAGACAAGAAGATACATCCTCTTCACCAGTTGAATCTCTCTCTTCCAAAACAGAAATGTCCATTTCACTTGGCAATCTTGTTGGTGAAAATGCGCAACATGAAAGTGATACAGTGATCAAGTCAGTAGAGAAATTGGACGTACTAGAACGTACCTCTTCGGAAGATGTTGGGTCACCAAAGGAAAAAAGTAAAAAACTGGTCCCCAAAAAAGGCGTTAGTCGAAGATTTAAATACAGCAAACTTCGAAGCTTTTCTAAGCATAAAGAGGAAGTTTCTCCCATTGAAAAACGTACCATCGGAGTTCACAATTTAGAAAAAGAGACGCATCAAACTGAAATCTTGCAAGAAGTGAACTCATCTTCTCCAGTTGCTTCCTCTTTAACAGTCGATGAGACAAAAACCTCGGAAACCGCGCCACATCCAATAGTAAAAGATTCATTAGGAGATAAACAAGAGGCCGAGAAAAATAAAGAAGAATTGGGATTAAATGAAGAGAAAACAGTGGATATGGATGACGATCACATTGACTTCTGCATTGAACCTGGCTTTTCTACCTACCTTCTCGGTCAACAAATTTTAACACGGGTAACCTTATCTCAACCAGACGACGAAGATGTGGAAAAGAACGAGGTTCATGAGATTGATGACGTGTTTCAGAATAAAGAAAGTCATACTCAAAGTGAGCATGAGGAAGAATTAGCAAATCAAACGAACATTGTCGTTGAAGAACAAACTGAAAATAAACAGCAAAGCAAAAAAGACAACAAAACAGATGTAGTGGACGAAGATA
Organism: Dendronotus venustus; assembly: GCA_031834005.1. NCBI lineage: Eukaryota > Metazoa > Mollusca > Gastropoda > Nudibranchia > Dendronotidae > Dendronotus > Dendronotus venustus. The sequence goes on from JAUEKX010186870.1 coordinate 6,135, forward strand.
TCTCTACCACATATTTACAAGTTAGTTTGCGTACTTTAATGCTACGAATGGATACCAAGCTCTAATTTTTTGCGATTTTTATACATTTTATTACTTATGGAAACTGCTTCTTTTTACCAAAAATATAATAAGTATTTCTTAAAATAGATATACCTTGGGCAACTTCAACGTTTTTAAGGTAACCAGTGCTAAAAATTTCCTTCTAATAATCTAAAACAAAATTTTTTTTCTTTGTCTTTAAGGATGAACAAGCAGATACGAATGATACACTTGAAACTATCCTCGATCAATCATCACCTACCCACAAACCACCATCACCTACCCTAGTTCTTCCTTTGCCTACTCCCACTCACCAGATGTCACCTAGGAAAGGTCAAACTTCCCCTAACCGCACACCATTGTCACCTAGGAAAGGTCAAACTTCCCCTAACCGCACACCATTGTCACCTAGGAAAGGTCAAACTTCCCCTAACCGCACACCATTGTCACCTAGGAATGGTCAAACTTCCCCTAACCGCACACCATTGTCACCTAGGAAAGATCAAACTTTACCTAACCATATACCAATGTCACCTAACAAAAACGAAACATCGCCTATCCGTAGTCAACCGTCTCCTAATTACAGTCATGCGTCACTGCAACCTGCTCGTAGCAATCCATTGTCTACTCCTAGCCAACTTTCACCTACGCGAAGTCAATCATCACCTAACAAAAGTCAACATTCGCCCACCTACAGCACTCAACCTCTGCCTACCTCGAACCCATCTGAAGCAGCTATGAAACAAATATTTGCTTTCGCTTATTCTGGAGATGGAGGTAACCACATAGAGGAGCCCACTGCAACAGATAATGATCCTGTTACACCGACAGCTCTGGGGAGTGACTCTGCTTTGTTGTTGAATCTAACAGATTCAAAGGAGATGACAGAAATGGAAGAAACAATCACCATCGAGAACGAATTGATGGACCTCTTTGTTGGAGTGCAGGGTATTAAGAATCAACCAAAGAAACATATCAAAAACTCGACACCCTCATCGAAAAGCTTCTCCGAACACGCAAGGAAACTATCACCCTCGTCATCGGGAACAAGCTCGCATCCGTTACCCAAGGCAACGTCATCAACAAACGAGGAGGTGAGTTTGGTTTCTCAGAATGCATAAAAACATTCAAGTGTTTTTAAGAAATACCTTGTGCCGGCCAGTATTTAACTTTTAGCTTGCATTCCCGTGGACTTAGTTCCGCGGAAAGCTTATATGTATATGCGTGGAATGGATATTTTTATCGCACTAAAATTCTCCTTTCGTGGAAAAAGTAAGTAAACGTATACGTATAAATCCATCATTGGAAGGTTCGTCACGTATATGGCAGTAAGGGATGCAAGGAAGTAAAACCGCTCACTTTATTGATAGTTACACCGTTACAATCGTATATTATTACTTTCAGATACTTGAAGGAGCAGAGAAAAGAAAAAGCAGACAGACAAAAAACAGCAAAGAAAGAAACCACTCTACCGGTTCATCCACTTCGTCATCATTTGATGATGAACTTGAAACGGTAAGCAAATCAATACCCGTAATCGACCTCGAAAAATGGAAAGAGGAAAGGCACCTCACTTACGCGATAGTTCAAAATCCCAGCCTCGATTTGGTGGTTGTGAAAACTGAAGAGTCTGAGGATGGAGTGATTACGGAAGCAAATGCTGCTCTAACGGAAGTAAAAGTTGAGAATTTTGTTCAAGATGAGAATGAATCTGAACAGCAGAAAGAACCCGTAAGAATTCTTTTTTGTTGTTATTGATTTCGCTTTTTTTCTTTTATAAGAAACATCCGATTAATGGACAAACTTAAAGGGTTTTTTATGAGATTTAGTAATTTTGTGTAATATAATTTAATTTAAAGTTTCTGTGATTCACTCATGCCAAAACCAATCTATTTATACTCTATATCAAGGATCAGACTGTACATTCAGACTGTACAATAAGTATTCGATAGAGATTAGGGTAGGGATGGAGATAATAATTTACGTAAAATTACTTGAGCCTTTAACAGTTGTGATTATTGCGAATATTGCGAAGAAGAAAAAAATTGCCAATTTGGTTGGCGTTTAAATGTTAAGCAAATATTTCATGACGTTCCATTGAAATGATTTTGTACTTGTAAGCGTGACCTTAAGCAAGTAAATTTGGAAGTTACGGAAGGGGGGAGAATCAACTTTCACGATGGAAAGAAATAAGAAGAGCACATCTTTATTTTCTTTAGTTTTTAACTCAAAATACTACAACACAAATTTGACTCCTTTTTTGGTGTTTGCACTTTTTTATCGATCAGAAGTTTATTTATTTTCAACCCATCTAAATTTGCAAAACATTTTTTCTTCTCGTTCTAATGTTGTTTGGGTCAGGATCCAACAGGAGGCGGATCCAACATCTCTGGAGGAGAGTAAAAAAGTAGTTATCCTTGAAAAAACCTTATGATAATGGATTTCTAGCTAACCTTCACAGATGTTTGACGCACTCTAGATCCGCCTCTGATGTGTGTGTATTGGACTTCATTTGCATTATAGGTGGTCCAATTTTTACCGTTTTACACGGGAATGTTTTTCCTTTTTAAGCCTAACAATCACATTTGTTTTGACTAACTTTTTTTGAAAAAAGAGTTAACCCTCTATATAAATTTGATAATTCGGACAACTACCATCGTTGACTCCTTTAGGACTAGCGTTTTTAATTAGGGACAATGTTTTGTCTCTTCTTTTTGGAAAACAATTTGCCCTATTAGCCATGCACATGTCTTGACTGATTGATTGATTGACTGATTTTTGTTGATTCAATGGTATTTGTAAACATAAACTTTTTCCTTTAAATCTAGCTTAATGTGGAGGTCTGGGCACAAGACATTTCAACCTATTCGTTTGTCTGTCCGAAGTGTGGCGACAATTCTTTTCGTGTGTCCGGACTGGTGAAACATATGAAACGATGCGTTGGGAGGTATAAAGAATACTTCAATGCGCACATCAAGTGTCCAGAGTGTACTCAGTCTTTTATGTTCGAGCGATTGAGTTATCATTTCCGCACGAAGCATTTGTTGGTAAGTATTTGAAATTTGTAAATACAGCTTTCTAATCAACCTTAAAATATTGCAAGGAGGAGGATAAGCTTTCCGAGCGGGTACGCGCGACGTTAAAACAAGGTTTTTTAAGGTTGATCTGTACTGGACGAGTTTTATGTCGTTGCAAAAGCTCGCATGCGCAGTAAAAGAAATTGTAGAAATTGAAGAGATCTTTCGTCGTTCGCTCGTAGAAGTGGCTTCCACAATCTAGTCTGCGACTTATGTCCATATAAGGCAATAACGGTACAAGTAATTGTTTTTGAAATAGTTTTTATATTAAATTTCTTTGATTAATTTTTTTAGTTGAACTGGTACCTCGGTGAATTAGAAAAGGGGAATTGGGCGATCTGCCAGAACTACAAGTGTGGCAAGTACATGGACGACCCCGAGGACGTCCGAATTCACTCACGCAACTGCCAGTATCTGTGGCAATGCAAATATTGCAAGATCGAGTACAAGAAAGAAAACCTAGTGAGAAAACACCACTGCCGCGATACCAAATCTGAATCCGAAGAGGAGGAAGAGGAAGTGGTCGAGGTTAAACAAAAAACAATACAGGACGATGATAATGACCAGGTCACCAAACGATTGCCACAAACACCGTTACCAGCTGTCCGCTCGGCTAAAAAGAAAAAAGTGAATGTGAGTATCACTCCCTTAAAGAAAGCGCAACTCGAGCAGGCGGTCGGTTCTACGAGTGTGAAAGAGAGTGATGTAAAGAAGAAGCCCGTGAAAGAGAGTGATGTAAAGAAGAAGCCTGTGAAAGAGGAAGTTTCTACTGAAGAGGTGAGAGGAGTCAGAAAATCTTCCTTTTTTGTATACTAAACACCTAAATCACATGCACGTGAAGAGACCTCACTGTTCTAAGTGGGAAATGACGCAGCGAACGGCATTTAGACAACGAGAACAATAGAATATTAGAAGCGTTCTTCTCTTCCTAATGTCTATAAATGTGGCCCGCCGTGACATTTCCGCCTCTAACAGAGCGGACCAAGAGTGCTGCAAAGACATCCAGACGAGAGCAACAGGCAAAGATCATCTGAGAAAAGCTACAAAAGACAACTAAAAGATATTTATCTTTTCACTCTCCTTCGCAGATATCGCTGCTCCTCCCTATGTGTTAGACTTTTACCTTAAATGTTTACAACTAAAGTAAAGAATTTTGTTGTTTATTGTAGAAAATAAATCACGTGGAGGTTACTTCACGCAAAAGGCATAGGCTAAAATTGTAAGGGTTTGCATATTCCACGCGACCGAGTTTTAACACTCGTCTCTCGGCTAGTATTTCGTAAGAACATAAGCGTCGTTATTTCCACTCGTATTTTTTCTAGGTTGATTTGGATGAATGGAAAAAAAACGTAATGCACTTCTATTGGAAGTGCCCTATCAAAGATTGTGTGAGAGATTCATCGATGGCTGGTCTAAAGAAACACATCATAAAGACGCACCACAGCAACATAATTCCTCACCTCTTCAACCAGCGCGTCACTTGTCTTGTGCCGTCATGCTCATTACACAACGAGTCAGTCACTGTCGATCAGTTCATCAAACACTTCAAGTCTGCTCACCCTCTGGTAAGTTTGGCGATCTGGCTACAATTTAATTTTATTAGATACTAATG
>JAUEKX010186980.1:0-10862 GCA_031834005.1 Dendronotus venustus
TCTCTCTCTCTCTCTCTCTCTCTCTCTCTCTCTCTCTCTCTCTCTCTCTCTCTCTCTCTCTCTCTCTCACACACATAAAAGAATAATCAGATTTCTTAAAACTTAGCATGTGTGAAAAAAAAGATACAGAAGAAGACAAAATCAAAAACATTTATATACATACATTGACCAGATTTTGCACTTAAAAGCAAAATCAGATGCTATGTTTGCTGTGATTTTGATTGATATGTCTTACAAATGTGCATCATCATAAAATGATAAACATTACTTTTTATTGTTTCAAGAAACTGAAACATGTATTATTTCATAAAGACTATAAAACAAATTTTGTCGCAAATTTAGTTTCTTTAGATTTAAGCAATTTTTATGAAATCCACTTTTAGTTTGCAGTTACGAAATGAAATGACGGACATGAAAAGAGGGTAGGTTGGGAATTGGTTTACACTCTTAAAAGCCAGGGATTGTGGAAGCATTTCTAGCAATCAGGGTCAGAGGATCTATCATTTTCTATTTAGAATTAAGAAATTGTCTTTTTTACCTTGTCCGCATTCTGAAAGTTTCAAAATAAACACAGAGATAACTGGCTATAATAAAAGAGCCAAAGAAATATAACAAAAGAGAATAGTGACTGAGTATGCTTTTAAGCACAGTAAATCCTGGAAAACAGTAAAGCTAGACAAAAAAGATAACACATTCAACCTGATTCTTAATGAAAGAGAATACTTTCTTTCAAATATATTAATCAAATTGTATGATTTACTTTCTTTTTGGTCCAGCTGAAAGAATAGTTTTTCATACATCTCAAATCTTGATGTGAAAATTTTCAAAATACGTACCAATATTAGACTGAACGAAGTGTCATCGTTCAAAAAGTTAATTGATTACAGTGCTATTGAATGTGTTATGCATGAGAAATACAACATGATAATGATATATTTGCATCACCACTAAGTTTTCAAGAGTAAAGCAATAACACCAGCTAATCACAGCAAAATGAAAGAATCATTAGATCTGGATAATATGTGAAAAGCATGAAAAGAAATCCATATAAGAAATGAAATAAACAAGCTACCAATCTGAAGATGAAGTTGCATTCGTAATCATCAACAATACAGAGATACACTTGTTTCTGTTGTGTCTCCACTGACTAACAGTCAGTTAATCTTCTATTCACTTTTACTATATTGACTAAAATGTTAACCTACTTTGTCAGTACTACACAAAAAAAAAAATGCATTAGCGATAGCACAAACTAGTTTGAAATAAGTAAGATGTTAAATTGAAAAACAGAAATAGAGAAAAAATAAGATTTTCATACACTACAGTTGAAGGAAATGAAAGAACATCATATTAATGAAATTGACACATGTATACATATTCAAAACATGGAAACATATCCAAGAAAGTCTTGGAACTTTGAATAGCTGCCTATTTAGAAAAGGAAGTAAAATGAAACTTTCCCATTTGCAACACAATGTCCATTTTCAACTATGAACTGACTCTTCCAATGGAAAATAGCAAGTTCTTAGAGGATGAGAATAGAAATAACCAAGCCATTCCTGAACCTACTTGACAAAGGTTTCTAATCCTACACATTATTTTGACAAGGAAGGAAAGGATAAAAGTGAAATAATGTTTGACAGTAATTGAGATTGCTTCTAAAACAATAATTCCATCATTGAATGAATTGTTAAAATAATGATACAGGTTTGTTATCATTTTATATTTCATGCATGTTAAGTTGTACTTAGACTGTAGACTCGCCTGAAACATTCTTTGGAAAAAAGAACACAAACAAAAGTTTAATTGTCAGAAAGAAATGACATAGAGAAGGATTATAGAAAGGTTAAAAAAAGAGAAGTAATGATGAGATATGAAATACCATGATGTCACAGAAATGAAGAAGTATGTATTGATAGTATGCGTCAAGTCAATGATTGGCAGCCAACAGACAGTAACAACGCATTGCCTGGTAGTTTTAGTAGTAACAGTAAAAAACACTTCTCTACTTAAACAGCTGAAGTTCCTTCACTGGGAAAAGATCTATTGATTATTGAAATACTATCAAAGATGTCAAACCATTTGCCATTTGTTGATTTCTGTTTGGAATAGAGCCTTGAAAAAAGTGAGGTGCCGTCTGCTTGTAAAGATTTTAGTTTAGAAAGGGCATCATCAACAATTTTGTATATTCTTAATTCCCAAAAAGTAGCTTAACTTTCTATCTTCTTTTGGTTCAGTTTAACCTTTTCTCTCTTTGATGAGTGAGCTGCAGAATGTCTTTGCCATTTGTTCTTCTTGCTTGAAGAACCTTATAAATATAAAATCCATTTTTCCATTCCTGTGTTTTATAACTGAAAATTATACAACTATTTGGCATTATTTGAACAAAACATTCACACAAGGTGTAGGAAAGCTAATGGATTAGATTTGCTTGCCATAACAAACCGCAATGCACAAGTGCTTATTGACAGTAGAAAGAACTTTCTAAATAGATCCCTTGCCGTCTTTTGATGGCTAATTCAAACCTATTATGTTTCCGTTTTCAAGCTTGTTCTAAGAGTAACTGCTATTATATATCAGTACCAATAACCAAATACACCATCTATGCATTCCTGTCACAGAAGTTTTTATTTGTAAATTACTGTTTGGCCTGTTTCCTCCTTGAGTATTGGGATGACATTTAACTTAAGATGCTCAGTAGTGTATCAATGATGGAATGCCTTTATTAGTAGAAAGATCTGAAGGTAGCTGTTGATTCATCTATATGTTAAAAGCTATCTACTAGATAAGGATTATATTTGAATCTCTATGGTTTTTATGGTAGCCAACAATTTGTCATTTAAAATGAACAGTATGTATGGCAAAAAATAAAAATACATTTAAAGCTATAAAATTATCAGCAAAAGCATATGGATCCTAAATGAAAATCTATTGGTTACTTAAGCAGACAACAACATCCTTTTTAAATTGGGACACTAAACTTTAAAAACAAACCATTCTTAAATCAGAACACTTTTCAAAGGCACACTTTGTAAGGAACAGCATACATTAAGATTTCCCTCCATTGTAAAAAAAAAAGAAAAAAAAGAATATGCCATGCAAATTATACATGCTTCAATTTAAGTAGGTATATGTGATTGTTCTAGGATTTTAGAGTTGAAATTATAGTTGGGATAAAATTAGTTTCAGAAGCATTGGTTTGCAGCGGGTGAAAACGTTTTTTCTTTTCATCCACAAGCATGAAAAGAAATTCAAAAGGTTAAAATACAAATCATGAATACCTTAGGTCGAGGAATAGATTTCTGTGGCGACTTTGACTGCATGCGCTTCATTGCATTGTAGTATTTCTTTTGATCATCTGTCATGAACATTTCCAGAGAGCCTCCAGCCTGTTAGACATTTCAAAGAATATTCAGTATTGAGATGATATTTTGATGATATAAGACACAAACTGCACATATGTATTTGTATCATTACTATATCAGGTATGAACATTCCCAGTTTGCTTGGTGAAACACATAACGAATATTCTTTAAGATTTGAAAGACTTCAAAATACACATACCTTTCTCTTCTGAGAGTTGAAATTTTCAATGATAACACCAATGAATAGATTCAAGGTGAAGAAAGATCCAAAAATGATGAAGAGGACAAAAAACATGTAATAGTAGAGGCTGGACTCTCGAGTTGGCTGTTGATCAATCTGTAAATGTATAAAAGAATGCTCACTGATGATAACTATCTTTACCTATACAGTAAGATCAATATGTAAATGTATGAAAAAATGCTCACTGATGATAACTATCTTTACCTATACCGAAAGATCAATCTGTAAATGTATAAAAGAATGCTCACTGATGATAACTATCTTTACCTATACCGTAAGATCAATCTGTAAATGTATAAAAGAATGCTCACTGATGATAACTATCTTTACCTATACCGTAAGATCAATCTGTAAATGTATTTAAAAAAATGCTCACTGATGATAACTGTCTTTACCTATGCAGTAAGTAGTATTGTGTTGTAAAACTGATATAAAAAAGGGTCCACATTAAAATGTTAATAATATTAGTAACAAACCTGGAATGTTTAGAAGTATCCTTGAATTAATGAACATTGAAATTGGTTTTCTTAGCAATAGGGATACATTCAAATACTCTTTATCTAAAATAGTCAATTCAAACAGCTTGGTTGTTGACTGTCTGCTGTGAGCAGTTTACACCATTAAACTTTACTTTCAATATAATTTTAGAATACCTCTAGATCTAGGACAAGTTGCTAGTACCCCTATTCAATTCATCAATCTTGTGTGAAATAAGATGTTGGGATATTCTAAATTTGGTATTGATCTTTTTGACAGTAAAGTATTTCTACATCTCATGATTTAATTACATTAAGAAATGATAATATAAAGTAAATAATAGAATGGCCAAATTTATCATCCATGTCTTAGAGCTTAGACCAATGAGTGCTTACCCCTGTTGAATCAATAGCATTGTTCATAATGTCAATCCATCCTTTGTATGTGGCCTGGAAAAATAGGTAGATAATAATTATTGCAACATGCAATAGGAATGGTTGAAGTTTGAGGGGAAAAACCTTGCTGATCTTGTTTCCCTGTAATCTGATGAGCTTCAACAGCCTACTAAAAATTGACGATCCTATTTAGAAATCTTGTTGACTCCGTAGGTAAAATATCCAGCATAGTATAGCAGCTTGTTAGGCACACATCGATCTCTGCATTTTGCTGCGTAGTCATTGATAACTGAATGGAGTTAGGAAAATTGTGACATCAATTTTTCCTAAGAACTCAGCATCAAACCTTGCTTAAGCAGAACTGAACCCATGGCCTCACATTCACCAGACAGACTGTACAACTAAAAGATACTACATCATTGTAATAGAAACAAATAGAAACAGTGGTACCTTTTTTGTATGCTAAATACAATATTGATATTTGAGTCAGCACGTCTAGTAAAAACAGAGAGAATTTATCACGTATATGGATGGATTCAAAGGAGTGAAATAGTGATAAGTTGACAATCGTTGGTTTACTTACCACTTGAAAAAGGGCCAAGTAAGCTGCAATGACATTGTCAAAGTTGATCTGCGCATTTGTCCAGTTGTATTGCTTTTCGATGCAAGCTTGTTTGTTAGGTACCTTTAAGAGAATTTTTGTGATTTTCAGTTTTTGGAAATTGTTATTTTTGAATAATTGATGCTAGTTGACAAAATTACATTGAAATATCCCAATAAATACTCAAAGTTGTAACCTTTTTTTCTCTTTAACATGCTGAAGAAATAGAGAGAGAAATAGAATTAAAGAACTCCCAATTGATGAAGTGAATTTTCAATAAAAGTTTAGTTGGTTCATTAATTTTGGTCCTTATCTTGTAATTTTTGACACATGGAAGATATAAGGTAGGTTTTTGAAGCAAGTCGGTCCTTATAATCAATTCTTGATATAATATAACTTGATGAATGAAAATTCAAGTTTAGCCTGCAGTTTAGGTTCTATCATTTTCACATATAAATGACAGGCAACACTAAGGCAACAGTAAAATTTGTGTGGTTAGCAGCTGAGTAATGTGTCCAGTGTATTGCTCATAACACATTCAAAGACGGGCAGAGTGGGCTGAGCACCTGCTTGTCGTTATTTCTGATCCATAGTCTTTCCCAGCTCTGTGTTTTGTCAAAAGTGGTTATTGGGGCATCTACCTCTCTCACCATTTGGGACTGGGCATAGAGCTGGGTGCAAACAAAAAAAAACCAAATGAAAGCTCACCTCTTCTCTTGAACATTTCACTTCATTATTGAAGCAGGCATGGAATTTTCCATTGAAGAGTTGCACACCCATGATGCCAAAGATGAGCCAAAAGACAAGACAAACCATCAGCACATGACAAATGGAGGGAATGGCTTTGAACAATGCATTCACAACCACCTGAAAAAGACAGCAAAATTGTGCAAGAAAGATGTCTCTAACTATTATGGATTTGTTTAATATGTTCTCAGTGCAAAAATTAATGTGAAAATATATTAAAATATGCAATGAATAAGATAGATTAAAAATGAATAATATTTGCCTCTATTATCCCAATGGGCTCATTGTCATTTTTGGTTCAATTCCCCCAAAAGATGGGAATAACCTGTGCGTTAGGGCCACAATATAGGTAATTGGTGAGAAGAGCAGGTTATTGGGATCTCAGTGCAATGCCTTAACCACTCAGCCACTTTGCCTCTGGAACAGATCTGGCATATTCAATTAAAATTACAAAAAATAGATTTAGCTAAGCTTTTTAAAACCAAAAGCCTTTCATCCTTTCTTAGCTCTCAGGATTGAAGGAATGTTCAAGCAACCCCACTAAGACCAAAGAGTAAAAAGACAAATTTCTGCCTTTAAACCAAAAGTTTTCAACTTACACAACTACAAAACATAACATCGTGCATGTAAGCTGCAACACAAAATATTTCTAGTTTCAATTTTTTTGCACAGAGTTTGTTAGAAAAGCATGAAGGAGATGTTCATAGACACTCTTCCCTACTCACTCGCATGCCTTCCCATCTACTGACTGCTCTCAAAGGACGCAGAGCTCTGAGTGTCCTCATTGACCTCATGGCTCCCACTCCACCGCCTCCTTCGTCTGCGGGTGTAATGGCGTCTGCTACCAACATGACAATGGACAGCTGAAATAGGGCGTATAATACCAATGAGAACATCCATCATAAATTAAAGAGTGAGGTTCCCTGCCCTGCACATTAAATTATTTACAGTGAGGTTTATATACTAGATAGACTCAGGTGTCGTGCAGTCATGTAAAAAGAGAATGAGAGAAGAAGAAAAAGAAGAAGAAAAAGATGAAGAAGAAGAAGAAGAATGTGGAACAAAGCCCACTAAAAGCAGATCTTCAAGCATCTTGCAGATTTCATCTTTGTCACAACAACTTTTTTTTAGCAAGATGAAGCATATAGAGATTGATAGAATATAGGACTACCTAGCACTAGTAGACCTACCATAATTTCTCAAATAGATTCTCCCTTCTAATAAATGCACTCCAGCCCCCCACTTCTATTTTTTCAACTTTCTATTTGTGGTATGTAGTAAATCTTTGGAAATTCCTATCCCATAGAAATGCCTGGCGAATCATTTTGGAAAGAATACAGTCACTTTTATTAGTGAGATTATTTTCTTTTATTAGTGAGATTATTTTCTTCGACATTAAAATTCAAGGAGACAAGTGTGAGGCAGAATTCATACACCATAGGAAATTAGACAGTGTGCTCAAACCGGGCACCTTCAACATGAATACTCGTCTGAATTCATTTATGTAATGACTCTTGAACACTTTTTTTTCAGGTTTACAAAATTTAAACAACATTGTATATCTATTCACTTTTTGTTTCCCATGGTGTGTGAATTCTGCTTCCCTGTGTACATCATCATTTACCATTCAGCCTCATTTATTCCCTTTTATTATGAGTGGTAATAGAGGGAATAGGGTAAAGGAAGTATGTATTGGGTTTGTATTATTTGTCATGTCATTCAGAAAGTTAGACGAAACTTTCATCGTGAAATGAATACTTGCCATGACAATAGAGAAGTCCAGCCAGCACCAAGCATCCGTGAAGTAGACCTTCCAGCCGAATGCAATCCATTTGACGACCATTTCAATTATGAAAATGGCTGTAAAAAATTTGTCCATGTATTCCAATATCTCTTTCAACATTGGCTTTTCATGGAGATATGCATCTTCAAGGGCCTATAAAAAAATAATTCATGTAAGATGAAAGGTCAACTGATAAATGGATATGCGAAATATAAAAAGTAAAACAGTGATACAATATGAGAGTTTTAAGAGATTATATATTTCTCTTGAACACTAAGGGTATACTCTTCTTATTTCATTGAATTGATGTGGTTTTGTTTTAGTTATTCTATAACTGGAAAAATAGAAGAAAAGAAGAAGCTCTTTTGTAAAAGTGGTAATGTGTTTGTTTAAGTTAAAAGTATGTTTCACTTCATTTTGTTATATCAGAGGAATTGGAAAAGAGCAAAAGAATAATCAAACTTACCAAAGCACAACTACTGGAAAGAATCATCGCAATAATGAAAGTATCAAAGTATTTGTGCTCTGCTATTCTGTAAAAGAAACAGCGGAATTTCCACCAAATTCTCCCAATGAGCTTTTTCTCCAACTTCATGCACCATGGACATCTTTTTGTACAGGAATAGCATAAGCAATCATCGGGTTCCTAAACAAAATAGAAGATGTATAAGATTGTCAGAGATTCAACAAAATATCGCTTTACACATTCATAAACAATATGGTATATTACTTTCTTTCGAAAAGTCAATTAACTTTGGAAACAAACTTTGCAATGTTTAATTAGTTTCTTTGTTTTGTTATCCAATGCCTTATACCGTTTTCACAGTGTCAGCACACAGCTCCATGCTCAGCTTAAATGGTCATCATAGCTTGTCGCTCTAATACTGGATCCATTCAAAAGCCATATGGGTGCAATCTCTCAGGTCATCGCCTGAACAGGATGGGCCAATCTTGCATTCGTGGAGGATATGGTCCATGGTAGTCTTAAATGGTGAATGGGGTAGATGTACTAATAACCACCTTTGACAAAACACACAGCTGGGATATAGCCTACTATAGATCAGGAACTACAAAAAGCAGGTGATCAGCCCACTATGCCTGTCCTTGAATAGCGCTATGAACAATACACTGGACACACAACCACACAAAGTTTTATGCCGCTTACTTAGTGTTGCCTCTCATTTAGATGTAAAAATGAGAGAACCAACACTGCAGCCTCGTTTCAATTAGTTATGAAATATAATTTGTAATGCACATATTTCTGCTGTCTAGTGACAAGAAGTTTTTTTGCTAGTTGTTGGGATGTAAACCTACTTTGACATAAACAACGTCAACTTCATTGATCTCATGATCTGCTTCCAAATCAATCTTGGTTGTTGCATGTGCATTTTCTGACAGAGAGGAACAGCTGGAGCAATGACTGGATCCACTGTGACTGCCAGAGGGAGACTTCAGCTCTTTCTTAGCTGAACACACACTACCAGCTCGAGATAACTAATCAAAGAACAACAAAACAAAGATCAAGATGTCGGGTTACAATGAAAACAAAATTAAGTTCTTTGAAGTTTAATGAATTCTTGTCACTTGTATCATATTTTCACACATTGTGCTTAGAGTTCAATTAATCATTTCAATGAAAATTCAAATACAATGTAGCATATCTATAAAGAGCACGGAACGCTTTCATTTGCCCCAATAATGTTTTTCCCTATATGATACATTGTGTTATCAAGAACTACTGATATAAAGAACAAATTGTGATGTCTGAGCCTGTTATGTGTTCTAGTAGGGGCCTATATGTTTTTTTTTAAATAACCGAAAATAGAAAAGGATTATCAAAGAGTCATTTAACAAAAAAAAAAGAAAAGAGAAATAACTTCTAAATCCAAAGAACAAGTTTGATATCTGAGGCAAATTATCAACAGAGAAAGAAAATCCTATTGAAAAAAGCAACTGAAATTGGAATGATATCAATTCAATCCATCTGGCATAGAGAGAAGAGAACAGCCAGTTCTTACCATTCCCCCATCTGGCATATCATCTGGTGTTTTTTCCAAGGAGCTAACGACCCTGTCTGATAGCGTAGCAGCTTCTTTGCCATTTGCATCAGGTTGCTCAACAGGGACAGTAGGGGGCCTCCAATTTTTCTTTCTTTGAAGTTTCACCTTGACAAAAACAATGGTTTTGACTTTTACCCATCGTCCAAAGCGTCTGTTGAAATAGAGAAACAAAGTTGGAATATGCATACATTTCAACAAACTAACAATTAAACCGTTTCTTGTCTATCCTATATGTTATACAGATTGTGTTTTTCCTACATGTAATAGCTTCCAAAAACTGGAGAGATTGTCTTTGATCATAATATACCTAAATTTGTTTCTATCAAATTTGAAGGTTTTGATTTATCTACAGATAAGCTGTTATGTTAATGTTTTATTCATTTTCAAAAAAAAAGTGTATGCATAAAGAATTCAGAACCAGAAAAAAATAATTACGCTTCTCTTGGTTAACATTGTAGAAAAAATACCAGTAAATGCATAGAGTTATGTTATGAGCCATTGTTGATTCATTAGTTTTTAAACTCTCCAAAATGATTATTTTAGCAAAGAGTTAACATTACAAAATAATATATTCCCTTCCTATATAGTGGTTGTGGTTAGAATGAGCATTGGTAGGGAAAATTGATGGAATAACAAATTTGAAAAATATCTTAAACTGCCTTTATCAGCGTCTATTGAGCAAAGGGTGTTTGTCTTTAGCTGCTCCTTACAAAATAATGTCTACCCCTTTAAATGCTGTAATCCTAATGTTTTAAAGTCAAAATGATTACTTGAATCGATCTAGTGCTTCTGCCAGTTTGTTGGGTTCCTCCCCCTCAGACTCAGTACTGGTACCAGAAAAGGAGCTGAGCAACAGGGCAAGGAAAAGACTGAGTACCTACAAAACACAATAAGAAAGGATGATTTAAATTTCCACAGTAAAAAAAGTAAAAGTTTCAGCTTAACTATAACATCATTAGATGATGAAGATTTATGATTAATTCAGTTGTAAAAAAATCACTACCAATCTCAAAATGAAATAGAACTGTTGATGACATTGATATTGATAATCAAAAAGAGAATATATCCACACAAATATTGATAACGTAACAATCAAATTAAAACACACATCTCTCTCTCTCTCTCTCTCTCGCTCTCTCTCTCTCTCTCTGTCTCTCTCTCTCTCTATCTCTCTCTATCTCTCTCTATCTCTC
>JAUEKX010187313.1:0-10854 GCA_031834005.1 Dendronotus venustus
TTTCTGAAAATTTAATATATTTAACTAGGTTTATTGCGTTTAGCAACTAAAACTCTAGACTAGTAGCCGGTCATTAAGCCACTGGACCTTTAATGTCCAATATAATTTTTTTACCTATCTAGGTATAAATTTGTTTACGTACATAAAAAAAAATCCTTAATATGGGTTGCTGATTATTTCAGCGAATTTTAGAAATTTTAGAAAACTTGAATGATCATTACCTATTTTATTCAGATGATGGAATATGTCGCGACATAGAGAATCCCCCTGTCGGTCTATTCCCATTCCGCAAGGAGACTGGAGGCGAAAATATCTACGGTGATTCCAACACTGAGGCTGAAATTGTTGGTGTGTCGTACGCCGACGATATCGACGAGAAAATTGAATACGCCGTCCAATTCGACGGATCGCCCTCCTCCTACATCGAGATCCCAAGAAATTCGAAATTAGACACCGCTAAAGACATCTCCATCGTAGTGAGCATTTTCCCGGAAGGTGAGGAAGGAGAGCTCTTATCCTACAAAACCACCGGCGGTGGAGTGCAGATCAGCCAACAAAAAGGAACAAAGGAGGGGCACTCCTTCTTATCGGTGAGATTCGTGAAGAGGACTCTCCTCCTCGTTGACGATTTGACAGCAGAGTGTTTGGAGCACGGCAAGTGGAATCACATTACAACAACTTACAGCTACAAGACTGGGGACGCCTGTCTGTACAAGGATGGCAACTTAATAAAGAAGCTGAACATCGGCATCAACTACATTGCCACGCAATTTGCCATTCGTATTGGAGCGCTAGAGAATAGTGTAGCTCCGTTCCAAGGTCGAATCTCCTGTTTGCAGATCTATAGTCACGCTTTGGATTTGGAGAACGTGAAGCAGTCTCAGTACGTCTGCAGGAAAGGTAAGCAGTTTGTGACTTTGTCCATGATAAAATTATTATTATTTATTTCACAATTTAATTCCATGACAACAGAATGATTTGCTCACATCATGTCGCATAAAAAGATTTTTCTGTTAGAGAAATGAAGGCGGGTGGTCATTAGAGCTCATGTGGTGGTTATTGTCAACCTTAATTTTACGCGTTCTACCAAATTTCTGTTTCTTTTTTTATTTTACATCATTTGAATTTCATTTTTTCAGCAAGCGTCGTGATCCCTGACTCAAAAGTTACCATCAAGAAACCGGAATTCCCGGAACCAGGAAACGATATCACATTCATCATCGACCAACCCAACCCAGATATTCATATTGTTGTTGATTTTGGAGATGGTTCCCCTAAATATCGGACCCAGGACCGGCAAGTAACACACAGATATGAGACGCATGGCCCGTACAAACCGAAAGTCTCCATCTGTCTTGGTTGCGAGGGTAATAATGTCCAATTCGATGATTTCGTCCGAGTCTTCTCCTACGTCGAAAAACCGCACGATTTGCAGGTAACTGTACCAGACCCCAGTCTCTATGGCAACGTAACAACAATCAAGGCTCATTTGGGAAGAGGAAGTTTCTTCAACTGCACATGGTCGCTCGGTGACAACTCTGAGGACGTGTTGACAGTTTATGATGATGATTCACAGCAATCTATACGGCGCACATATGAAAAGCCAGGCATTTTTACTGGTTCTGTTACTTGTTCAAACCGTAAAGCAACTCTCACCAAGTCTTTTCAAGTGAATATCCAAAAACCGATCACTGGTCTTGAAATAAGTGATATTCTTCCTCAATCAATCAACAAAGGATTTACAGTGTCTTGGGTGGTTAGTGATGGTCATCCAGTTAATTACAACGCGACTGTTAACGGTAAAGAGCAAACCTTCCAACAAAACGATAAACAAGCTGAAGCCTATATCGATGCGGCAAAGTTTGATGGCCAACACGGTGTGTACGAAATAATCGTGCAAGCGGAAAACAAAGTTACCAAAACAATCACCGAGAAAAAATCAATCCAGGTTTTCCCCATCATCCATCCAGTATCGATCATAGTTGCCAAACATACTATTGAAGTAAACGAAACTTTAGGTTTTATTGCTAACTCGGAAAATCCTCTCTTCCAAGGCTACCCGAACTATGAATGGGACTTTGGGGATGGACGAAAATTGACAAGCAAAGACTCGAACCACACGTCATACGAGTATGCAATTTACGGAAAGACCACAGTGAAACTGACAACTTCGAACCCAGTGGAAAGCCGAATCTCTCTAATAGAAATCAACATCTTAAGACCCGTATTACATCTTGAAGGCTTAAACTGCACCGTGCCGCCAACATTTTCCCAAGAAAAAGCTAACTTGCAATGTACCTTGAAGATTGGCTCAGATTTCACTTGCTCAGTCGACTGGGATGGAGAGGGGACAACAAATCACGATTTCACAGACCACAAGTATTACATTGATCAGTCAGTATCTAAGATGCAATTTGCGGATCTCCAGTTTGAGGACTCCTTTTCTTTTCAGAAACCGAAACATTACGTCATCGGAGTCAGCTGTAACAATCGCCTCAGTAAAATTAATTTCCAAACAAAGGCTGTGGTGCAGGACATTGTGCGGGGAGTAGAAATAGATCCTGTCGACCCGCAGGTGTTCGGCGACTCGTTTAGAACCACGTGGCAAGCTACGTCCGGTTCGGAAGTCCTCTACAAGTTCTACTGGAATGGAGTTGAGCTTCAGAATATGGAGTTACTGAACGGCAAGCCATCAGCTGAAATCACAGAGAATGTCTATGAAACACAAGGAGTTCACGAATTCAAAGTGGTTGCCTGGAATGCAATATCAGAACCCAAAGAGCAGACGATCTTCATCATCATTGAACATCCAATCGGCGACGTTGATTTCAATTTGAATTCTACTCGTCCTTATCTTGAAGTCCACGAAAAAATTACGCTGGACTTTATCGCCCACGCGGGCAACAACCCACACTATCAAATCCTTTTCAGCGATGGTAAACAGGAAGTAACCACGCAAAGCAATCAGCACGTCCGATTTTTCGCAACTTTCGGTGATTTCGAAGTGAAACTCAGGGCCTTCAATAACATCAGTGAAATCATTAAAACAAAATACATCAAAGTGTTGAAACCAGTCGTCCAGCTTGGTGAGCTCGACATCAAAGTACCGAACGAGAATGTTAGCGAATCTGTCGAGGTAAGCGTGGCTTTAACGCAAGGCTCTGATTACACGTGCTATATCGATTTCGGGGATAACACTGTACACAATTCTTCCGTAATGTACGATCAATATTATACGAGTGAAGAAGAGAAATCAATGACGAAATACCAAAATATAAAGATGACATTCTCACACGCCTACAGTGAGATTCGAACGTACCAAATCAAGATAACGTGCGCGAATCGCCTCAGCAAAGTCTCCGGCACATCTCAAGCTGTCATTTTTAAACCGTTGCTCCCCTTCAGTATTTCGGTCCCGGAGACGAACGAACAAAACTCTTTGATCAAGATCGAGATCTCCAACGAGAACGATATTGAATTAACCAAACATCAATTCCACGTCAAGTTTGGCGATAACACAGTGAATACAACTACCTCTAACCGAATCGACCATTCCTACAAAATCTTCGGTCAATATATGATCAGCGTGACCGCGGAAAATCCAGTCAGCAAGATCACCATCACACAAAGAATTGTCATCTTGAAACCTGTAATCGTTCTGAAGAATATTCAAATTTCATCAGCGCCGGTCAATTTAACAGAGCCAACCGTGTTGTTCATCACACTCAAAGAAGGTTCTGATTTCAAGTGCAGCATCAAATGGTTGTCTAGCCACGAAACAACTGTCGACAAAAGCAAAGATCTCGCCTATTTTGATAATTTAGATATGGAACAATTCAAAGACATTTCTTTTCAAGCTGACTACATTTACAAGGATGAAGGTCATCACAAGATCGAGATCATGTGTTCCAATCGCTTGGGTAGTGTGTCCACAGATATCACCGTGATCACACAGGTCGCCTTGAAGGGATTCTATTTGAAGCCGACTCCTCCACAGGAATTTGGTAAGGATTTCTCCATCTACTATGATATTGAAAAAGGATCTGAGTTGGAGATCTCTTGTCTATTTAACGGTAAACAAGTGAATGTTATGAAAGAGGAAAAAAGAATCTTGATTACCGAGAATCTGGTCAAAGCACCTGGTGTTTATTTCTTTAAACTAACCGGATCAAACTTGGTAAGCGCTAGCATCACCCGGGAAGGTTCAGTTGTTATTGACGAGAAGATTAAGGATGTGACAGTCACCATCAATAAAGAACAAATCGAAGTTAATGAAACTGTCACGTTTGATGTCCAAGCTGTTTCAGGTAGCGCCGTCCTTTTCTCCATTGATTATGCTGATCTACACAGTGAAAAGGATGTTGTGTCTAGCAAATATACACACAACTACAAGGTTCAAGGTGTTTACAATGTTTTTGTCACCGCCTACAATAACATCAGCAAAGTCCAAGCAACTGTGAAAGTCACTGTGTTAAAGCCGGTGCTCCCCTTGGTTGGACTCACCATCAGTATCTTGGAGCATATCAATATCTCTTCGCCATATGCAATTAACTTGATGTTAGAGCAAGGATCGGATTTCACATGTACCATTGACTATGGTAATGACTTGGTGGACAGTATTTCGAAACAAAACTCTGACTACTACATCAAAGAACCCCGTTGGAGCACCTCGAGATTCCAGAAGTTGTCTATTATTCAGAATAAGGTATTTACGAGTGTTGGATCTCACGACATCAAAGCTGTTTGCAAGAACCGTCTCCACGAAGTGGAAGTAACGAAGACCATCAACGCCCATTCACCTTTATCTGGATTCTCCATCATAGCCAATAAACAGGAGGTTGAGGTCAATGAAACGATCCAATTCGAGATTGTTGACATCGATGCGATTGTTGCACCGACCTTCGTTACTGAAGGTGGCAAGTACACAAACAGAGAAACAACAAAGAAATTTACTTTCGCGAAAGCTTTCACACATCACGGTAAATTCACAGTCAAAGTCAACGCGTCAAACCCTACCAGTACCAAGGAAGAAAACATTGATGTCGTAATTCTGAAGCCAGTCCTCAAACTCGAAGGTCTCTCTGTTACGACCAATCCAACCAATCTATCGGATGACGTCAACCTCAAAGTCTCTCTTAAGAAAGGATCAGATTACAAATGTCAAATCGTATGGGGAGACAACTCAGATCAAGAAGAGAAGGATTTCAAGAGCGAGTACTCCTTCTACAAGGATTTGTCATTAGACGAGAAACCTTTCACAGATATCATGATAGAATTTAAACATTCCTACAAAGAGATCGGTGTCTACGCTATCAAAGTAAAATGCGAAAACAGAAAAAATGAGATTTCTGCCACAGCTGACGTCGATATCCAAGTACCAATCTCCGGTTTTAAACTGTTAAATGTCAACGCTCAACGGTTCGGAGCAAGCTTCCAACTGAAATGGTCAACGAGCAGAGGTTCAAACATTGAGTATGAGATCAAATGGGACAACACACAACTCAAATATCAACTGGCTGGCAATAAAGAAAGCTTCTCTACGATTGAACCAAAACATTATGCAACCCCGGGAATCTATAAGTATACCGTGACAGCTAAGAACAAGGTTTCTAATGCAGGACTCCTATCAGGTAACGTTATCGTCGAGGACGAATTAAAGAGTCTCGATATCGTCCTCTCCAAAAGCCAAGAGATTGAGGTAAACGAAACAATTAAAGTAAAGGTGATTTTAGAATCTGGCAACAATCCACACTTTACATACGACGCTGGTGATGGTCAAAAGACAATTGAAACAATGGAGATAGAGGTTCCTTTCTCCTATATCAAACAAGGCTCTTACAAAGTGAGAGTCAATGCTCGAAATAACGTCAGTCGGATAGACGGAGAGGCCACCTTAACCGTCATCAAACCTGTCTTGTCTCTTGGGGAGATAAAGATCAGGACTTCATCTGCTTATGATACAAAGAAGACCACGGAAATTACAGTCGTCGTATCGAGTGGGTCAGACTATAAATGTTCGATTATGTATGGAGATGGTGACCAAGATATTACGAATACAGTTAACAGTCATTACTATGTGAACGGAGTCATTGAGAAGATGGCAGACTTTGAAAACACTAAGCTTGTCTTCCGTCATAACTACACAGCAGGTGATACCTACAGACTCCAAGTGATGTGCACTAATCGTATCTCGTCACAGTCGGCCCAAACCAATGTATTTGTACAGAGCAAGATCGAGGACCTAATGATATTCCCTGTTTCACCGAAGAAGGTTGGAGAAGAGTTTACAATCAAATTTCACGCTTCGCTCGGCACCAACATTACATATTTTGTTCATTTCCAAGATCAAGTGTCACGTCATCATAGTGACAATACAGAGATAAAAGAACACCACACGTCAAGCAATCGACCTGGTGTGTTTGGGGTCTTGATAAACGCGACAAATTATATCACTGGAGTAATTGTCAAGCGAATAAACATCATAATCGAAGAGCCAATTACAGAGCTGAAGATACTTTCACCGGATCCCAGCAACCCACTAGAGGTCGAGGAGACTTTCGAATTTTGTTATGGTATCGAGCAAGGGTCCAACCCCCATTTCCAGCCCTATTTTGATGGCAAGAAAATCAATCTGGAGGAGAAGACGATGAAACTTAAGTTCGCTGATAACAGTAATGTCCAATTCTGTTTTAGACATAATTTTAATATACACGCAAACTTCTCTTCTGGAATCGCTGACCTCAAAATAAATCTACAGATCATTGCTCAAAACAACGTCAGTAAGGCTGAAAGTAACTTGGAATTGCAGCTTTTAAAACCGGTGCTTAATGTTGAGATTGACTCTTTGACGTGTCAGCAAGCTGTTACCAATACACCGTCTCAGTTATCTTTGGTTGTTAGTGGATCTGACCTGAAATGCGTTTGGAGAATGGAGAACAAGAAGGACATTGAGACAAAATTGAGTGATGTTTATCACCTTAATGGACTCGCTGATAAATCAAAGTTCAGAAGTCTTGCGAAATCGCATGAAGACGTTTATGATAGTTCTGGCGTTTACAAAACCGAAGTTAAATGCGGAAACCGGAAGGGAACAGTGTCGTCATTGGTGATGTGTTACGTCCAAGACTCTATTGCAGAAGTGGAGGTTGATCATATTGGATCTAAGATGTTTGGTCAACCCCACAATATATCATGGGCTGCGCAACAGGGGACGAATATCACATACCAAGTGAAAATCAATGGAATGGAAATCAACAAGATTCACCAGAAAAACGGGAAAAACATGGTTTCCCTAGGAGATATGTTTGATTTTCCCGGTGATTATGTTGGTGAAATTATCGCATCGAATCTCGTCACAAAAAATCTTATCACAAAGTTTGTGATTCGATTGGAGCGAGATTTAAAAATTTCTGACGTCAGCATTACTTACGAACACGGGAAAACCGGTAACGATCAAGAAGGCCATGGGGATGGCTCTTATTTTCCGGTTCGAAAAGACACGAATTTCAAAATCGAAACCAACGCGAACGTGTTTGATGTCGATTGGACGGTCACTTTCAATGGTGCAAAAGAATTGTCCAATCATCAAAAGTCATTTGATCATAACTTCGAAGAGGCGGGAACACGTATGATTCAATATCGTGTCCATAACAACGTTAGCTCAGTCACTGGTAATGTCACATTGACATTCATCGAGTCTGTTGGGTTTGTTGTTTTGTCGAGTACTACCCCAAAGGCGGTCGGTTCGCCGATCAATTTTACGATCTACATGCCCGAGAAGGGACAGGAGACCTGCTTCAAATTCGAGACAGGCGATGGAGCTGTGTTCTATTACACGACAGAGAAAGGCAACTGTCGCGAGTTTCATCGCAACGTCACCTCCGTCAACGGCGTCTTCCCAAAACACAAAGATTCGCTGCTAGTGTCGCACTACTACAACCACACTGAGATGTGGAAATTCTATACTGCAAAAGTTTCGGCTGTCAACCATCTCTCTACAAGAAACGCCTCTACAAGTGTACTCGTCTCCGAGGTAAAATGCAATTTCCCCATTGTAAACATCACCAACCTGGGAGTTTCTCCCTTTTACCCGACCAGGTTGGCGAAGTCGGAGAAGATGACGGTCTACGTGGACACCATGATCGATTGTGAGTATGTCTCAAAAGCGAAATACGAGTGGAAGATATATCGCTACAACCCGGCCAGCGGCCGTTTAGCTCAGGTCAAGTTCAACAACAAGACAGACTATGGTTTCGACCCGTTCGTACAGAAAGACCTCATCATCAAAAAGAAGGTTTTAAATTATGGAATATATCTCATCAAAGTTACTGTGACGATGAATGACCCAAAAACTATGGTTTTTAAGACAACTGCACGCGGCTATTTGCAGGTGTATCCATCGACACTAGTGGCTTCTGTAAAGGGTGGAGCGCTCATACGTCGTGGTATCGGTAAAGACATTTCTATCAGCGGAAGCGCATCGTGTGATCCAGACATCAATAAGAACAACTTTACAGGTGATAAATTATTTTTATATTTTTTGCTATTTAGGACGTTAAGCTAGGAGGTTCAGCGCACAGACGGTCATAAAAAAACCAATTTGTCGTTGAAACGACTATTTCAGAAGCTTCCTTCAACTTTACTTTACAGGGATGAACTTCACCTGGTACTGCTTCAATGCAATGGAAAAAGTTCCCGACACGTTCAAAGAGAAGTACGGAGAGTTACCGAATTATAAAGTGGCAGTTCTCGAACCGAAAGAGTACGACGCGAGCATTGTGCAAAATGGTGGTTGCTATGGGAATGGAACATATTTCTTTAATACTACAGGTAAAAACAAAAAAAAATTAATACTTTTAAAAATGCTAGTGAAATCATGGTATGTGTTACTACTGTTAATCCAAATTGCGTGATTGTTATTGCTTGTTTTTGTAGATGAAAACTTCAAATTTGATTCCAAAAAAATGCTGGCCGACCAAGCATACGTAATCTTTCTGATCCTGAGGAAAGATGAACGAAAAAGTTTGGGTTTTCAAGTCTTGGAATTGGTGAATGGGCTACCACCAGAACTTGGAATATCGTAAGTTATTTTGTTATTTGTGTAAATTATTTCAAAATATTTAACAGAGCATTTGTATAATAATTTTCTTTGGTTTGAAATTTGCTTCCGCCTTCCTCTCTCCAACAATCTTTATAAACGTTACGACTTCATTTACAATTATAAACCGTAAAGTAAAATTAAGAGACAAAATTTGAAGGGTATTTTTTACTTACTGTACAGAAATCAAATCTACCTGTAGACTAGCAAATTAGCCGGTTTTCCTCTGTATAAAAATAGCCCGGAAGTATAATATCCAAGTATTAAATGTAAGAGAGATTCTTATACGAGATGAATTCTTTTCAATATTTTGGCCCCTCATGTTGATTACTTTCTCGTAAAACCGCTGATGCCGCTTAAATAGCGACTAGTTTACTAATCTAGTCGATCTAATCCATAAAATTACTGTTTAAAACGTTTTTAAGACGTTTTTCGTACGTAATGAGAATTCAAAATGACAAATATAGGATGTTCTATTCTAGGATAGAATATTTTGATTATGGTTGTGATTTTTCCTTTGTTTTTTTTTATAGATGTGCTGAAAATTGTTTGGAGAAAATCAACCCGTCCGGGAAATTCGCCTTGATGGGGGAATGTGTAGGCGACGCTTGCACACACCCAGACATGCGATACGAGTGGGAAGTTTACACTGTCAAAGAGATAACCGATGACGGAAAAATCATCTGGGAGCTCGACGAAGTCGTGATGAAAGCTGTTGCGCAATACACCAAAGATAAGGTCTTTGTTATCAAGAAGTTCACGTTGACGCCGAGCAAGTTGTACCGTTTCACTCTGAAAGGTGGCATTATCGGTGGCGCTAAGGGATTAGCACAACGTAATGGCTTCACGAACACCCCTCCGAAAGGTGGACGTTGCTTTCCCGATACCCACGATGGCGAGGCCATGCAAACCGCTTTCACTTTCACTTGTGAAAATTGGGAAGATGAAGATGTGCCGTTGCGTTATGAATTTGTGTATTACAATGAGATTGGCGCCGAATCTTTATTCTTCTTTGGCGCCACTAATGTGGCCAGTGGGAAGCTGCCGATGGGTGCGGAGAAAGATAATTTCACCATTCGCTTCGATGTCAGGATAATTGATGTATACGAGGCAACCAGCGTGGTGTCTTTCAATGTATCCGTAAGTATCATGTTTATATAATAAAGCATCTTTTACAATGATCTGATCTGTCAGATTCAGTTTTTCTCAACCTCGTATGATTTTTTTGTCGGGATATGCAAATGAAAAAGTCGAAAAAAAGAACCTGGGAACGAGGTTGAGTTTTTCAAGGTCAACGTGCTTCGCTCTGAAGGAAAAACCGCCGCAGAAGAACATAATTAGACATGACTAACCTTCAGATCCTAGTCGGGTGTCCTGGGTATCAGGTTTATCAAGTTTATTCTCTAGCAGAATCATTGTTGCTCAATTCACTGGGTGTCATTTTAATACTATGTAGGAGAGCATAGTTTCGTTTCGCTTCTCAAAACGGGCTGATAGAATGTTGGACTAACCAACTCACTCAACTCATGTCTAACAAATTAAGGCCGACTGAAAACAAAATTAAAAATAGCCAAGTTGGTTCGTTTCGGGATCTAAAACTGTAATGGCCTTCAGAACATAAAAAATAACTGGATATGAATGTCAGATTACAAGGGGCTTGTAGTAAACATCTTCTCGTGTGTTTTCGCACCTAAAACAACACTCAAACCATATAATCTAATTGCTATTTACGCTTTGTTATTTACAATGTATAGACA
>JAUEKX010187535.1:0-22973 GCA_031834005.1 Dendronotus venustus
CAAGCTGTCTTCTTTTTTAAAGTTTTTATATTTCTGATGCTTATTTTTTGGTTTTATATATATATATATATATATATCTAAATTTAGCCAGTAATAAACATTAGAATTCACTGAATTGACAGATGATAATATTTTTAATAAGATACTAATTATTAAAAATATATATACATGTATGCATATATATATAAATCATTTTCTTTTAGTATGACAAATCAATAAATAGTTTTCATAATGGTCAGAATAAGTTTAAAAAAAAGTATTGGATTGTTCATTTTCTTCCTCATGCTTTGGATTGTTTGGTTTTATGCCAGGAAAAATGCAAAGTTTACAAAATACATCCCTGCTATTAATTATACTGCTGTAATAACTCCTTATGACTTTCAAACAAAAGGTGATTTTTTACCACAACACTTACGCAAAGATAAATTGATATTGCTTTTTACATCACATTTTTATAGTGATGTTTGGAAAGGATTGCGTTATGATGTTCTTGATGGGTATACAAGAAATGCACAATGCAATATCAAAGAATGTAGTTTAACATATGATAAAGACCGTTTACATGAAGCAGATCTTGTTATTTTTCATGGTGTTGACTTTGAATTCAAAAACTACACTGCCAAACACTTCCAAGCATTGTTGAAAACCAAACCAAATCACCAACGTTGGGTATTTTGGATGCATGAAACTCCTGTTTATTATCCCGAAGCTGACAATTACGATAACCTATTCAATTGGACTATGACATTTAGTGCCAACTCTGATATCTATCATCCATATTATTCATATAAAAGATTGACAGCGGAAGATGACATGCCTGGGAAATATATGAACTATGCAATAGGTAAAACAAAAAAAGTAGCGTGGATGGTTAGTCATTGTGGGATGGCCCGTGGAGATTATGTAAGTGAACTACAAAAATATACTGATGTCATAGTTTATGGTTTATGTGGAGCATCTTTTGATAATATGGGTGGAGTTTGCTCACGGGTTGAAAGTGAATGTATGGCAGAGTTACAGCAATACCGTTTCTACTTAGCTTTTGAAAACAGCTTTTGTGAAGACTATGTCACAGAGAAATACTACAAGTTTGGTATAATGTATGGTTTGGTACCAATTGTGATGGGTGCTAGGTATAACGATTTAAATGTGATTCCGGGTTCTTATATTGATGTAACAGAATTTCCATCAATCAGAGAATTAGGTGAATACATAAACTTTCTTAGTGAAAACGATTATTATTACAACAAATATTTTGAATGGAAAAAACATTATAAAATGGATGATGGCATTGATAAAATCTGTTTATTATGTCAAGCAGCACACGATGTTACCAGAGAGGCAAAGGTACACAAGTCATTCCACAATTTTTGGAGCAAGCAAGCTATATGTGATCCTTATGAACCAGTTATTCAAAAGTTGAAACATCAAATTGAACACTCCAAAATTACAAGTGGTGGCAGCAGTAAAACCTAATGTAAATGGTTGTGCGGTATGTTCAAACTTATTATTTAGAAAAATAAAACATGCTTATTTTATTTATATGTTTATTTCTATATATTTATTATAAGTGCATTTTCCACAATGAAAAAAATCTACGATATAAGGCTGCATTTCGTATGTTTATCAAAAATTCAGAATTTATGAATATAATCAAAGAAAGATCTAGTTACTGGAATCTTACAGTTTAAGCACCAATGCAAGGAGCACTATTATTGGTTATGTTTTGTAAGACATGACAAATTAACTCTATATCGTTCTATGTATTCAGAGGTTGAATTAAGCATTTTTATAATTGTAGTAATCGATGAACAAAACTTGTTGGCAGCGTTACAAAATTCTTCAGCTGAATTAATGATGATCTTCCCGGATTTGATTTCATGAAATACTTATATATTTTTTACTATCCTGCCTATTCCATCCATGGGTCCTTTCCCATGATGGGCCTCGTTGTAGTACCAGAAAGTAAGAGTAAGTATATTTCAAACGGAATTAGGCCGATAATTAACGGATGGATCTGATAATAGGTTATACTAGTTACTAGCGTGAAATAGCCTTAAAATTCTCCAATAAAGTAACAAAAATAATGTAAAAAAATAAAGTAATAAAAAATGTTATTACTAGTAATAAATGTATCATGTGAATTCCATTAGCTTTGTCATTACATATAGCGCGCATACTGCAACACTACAGTACATAGATTACTCTTAAAAGAATATCTGAATATTTATATAAACACGCACCTGGTTTCATTGTACATTCATTTCTTTGCGAGCTACGACTAACTGTGATAAAGTTCATGTTGAACCTCAATTTTCTTTGCAATGAAAACCTCACATCTTTGCATATAGGCAGTAAATTCGGATATTTCGATCATACACTTAACTTAACTAAAAATATTAACATTTAACAACGATGGTTAATTAGTTATTCTCACAGTAACAATGACAAATTTTCCTTCACTTTTGTAATTTCTTTTCAATAATCAGCTTACAACTTACATTTTTATCACAGCAATAATTTTAAAGGATGGCGAATACCAAAAACGCAGCCATATTTAAACATCTGTTGGCCACTCGGTCACAAAATTTCTAAATCTTAATTTGTCTTCATCATAATTTTCACTTGTATACATATTATTATGGATCGAATAGAGTATTACACTAAAAAACAGCAAAAGTTTACCATATCATAAAATTATAGTTATCATGAAGAACATAGTGGAAAGTGTTGATCAAATTATAGATCAGGAAAATAAAACACCAAATGTTTTAGATTTATTTCACGGATTGGCAATATGAGATGTGTGCATCAAATTACCTGAATTAAAATTTGCTCTGTAATTTACGTTATAAAAAACAAAAGAATGTTCAGAGAAATTAGTCCATGAAAATCAAGAAAAAAACAATAAAATCAAATTAAATATTTGTGCACTATTAAACTCATACCTTTAGTATTAAAAACTAATTATCATTTTATTTGCTATAACACATGTCCCACTCACACTGTCATAAAAGGAATTTTTATTACTATTTATCGTAATTTCTTAGCTTGTTCAAGGTCATCAATACAGTTTTTGAGACTTTATCATGTAAAGAGTTCCTAAATGTTGGGAGTTTTTTCATTCACTATAGTATTATAGTTAAGAATAAACCTTTACAAATATAATTGCATTACAAATAATAAATTTCTTATTGATTAACTGATAAAATCGGTCAGTTTTTCTTGCAAGTCGTTCTTGTTTGTCTTATGTGTTCGTCGCGTATTTGGAACGTTTTTGTTCGTGCCTGTGTTTGCGGATGTGTGTTGTTTTGTTATTTGCATGTGCATATATATATATAATCATACACATTTCCATCTATGTAAGTCTTATCATTAAAAACCTTGTGAAATAGAAATAATGAATCCTCGTTCGTTCGGTTAGAAGAGTCTAACCTCTTATTATGCATCTGATTTTGTCGTCGAGTTCTTCAGTTAGTTGGGAGTAAATATTTCGTCTTGTAAATAAAAAAAGTAATAAAGAGTATATATAAAAATGTATTAAAGAGAATGTATTAAATAGCATAAAGGTATAAAACGCATGAAAGAATATAAAATAGTATAAAAGTAAATTTGAATGCCGGAACAAAGTCCAACATCCTCGGCAAATGGACATTATGGAAGTGAATATTTTATTTTGTGCATTTAAACCGGTTATTAAGAATGATGAACTAAAGGATCCAGTCAAAGCCTTGCAAAAAGAATCAGAACACAACATGGAATTTTTAAGCTTAGTAGATATATGAATATAGACACTCAATTTTAACAGTGTGAAAGGATGCCGTAGTCCGAACAATTCTTAAATAAACAAAAATAAATTCATCATTTTTCCATTTCATGAACCCACAACTTTCTTTCATATTTGGCTCTGTCAACGAGTGCATCAATACCATACGCCATCAAGAGTTCTTTCCCAGTTGTTTCGTCGAGCTTCTGAGAAATTACCCTTGCTGTTCTGGGTCCGTTTTGGATTATAGGCTCAAGTAAAACTTTTAACAGCTCAGATTTCTCCTGACAAAAATATCTTCTCTTTTCCAGAAGTACACGTTGATAGGGTTGGCGGAACATAATCTATGTCTGAATCCTTGTCATTATTAATAGGGCATGCAGTGAAACTGTTTGACTCTAAAAAAGAACGAACCTTCGTTGTTGTCAGAGAGACTGAATTTTTCCGCCGTTGTGATTAAGTCATTCATAATAACTGAATTTCCTTAATCTCGGCGATTGACCATACCCTGCGTTGCTGTACCATGTGCGAGTAGATCAGCAACTGGTCGACCAACTTCAGGGTTGTGCTCCAAAAAAGGGTGGAAATTGATTTTCTAAATTGGGTACAGGAGATGTTGTTTGTTGGTTTAGTATCAGCACCATAAACCTCAGACCGTTGCCAAATTGAATTCAACTGGATTCTGATTTCTCCAGATGTCATGTTTCTACCCGTGTATGCCAAAAAGATGTGGGGGATCATTTCCTGGAATTTGCGACCGAACGTTCAATTCCCACGATAAAGTAGTCACGGATTTGACAATATGTCGATTGAATCAAAACAGGGGATCAATTGACGAAAAAGAAACCAAAAGCATTATTGCTGTGCGTTTACACGAACTGGACTCCCAAATTGCAACCTGTTCTGGTGTAATTAAAGAATCTAGAGCATCTTCCGCCTTCTAGCTTTGCTGGAGTTAGGCCTTTTTGTTTAAAGTTTTCCTCCAGCTGATGAACAACATTTTCATTGTTATTACATCATCTTTAGTAAACCGAAGGATATTCAATTCACTAAAATTTTAAACAACGAAATCGCAAAAATGTATCAAGCCGGTCAAATATTTTTGCTTGGTTGATGCTGCGTAATTGTACTTTGAATTGTCGCTCTGGACGTTTAGAAAGGAGTTTTTCAACTTGGCTTTATCAAAAACGTCGGTAAAGTCGTCCGAATCTACACTTTCCAAAACACTTGAGCTGTTGGGCGTTGAGATTGGCCGACTTTTTAACCAAATCTCCGCCATCCAAAGACGTCATAAATTTTCGGAAATTTTCTAACACTACGTCGTTAGAAACGAGATTGGCTGAATCCAAAGCAGCTGTTGCACCTTCTTGGTATGGGTGGAGATCAAAATCTTTCTTGGATTCTAGAATATAAACTTCCGAAGATGAGTGGTTGGTAAACACCGGGATGGTGTTTTCTTCGTTTTCGACCAGCGATTCACGAATCATTTCCCTGCGTACAACACTTCGCACTTTCTGCACTTTCTTTTTGGTTGTGACACCTTTCCAAGGTTTTGCCTTTTTTAGTATTGATTTATAATCATCACTTCCTTGATCCACCCCGTGCACTTTTGTTATATGCGGACCCAAACGTTGACGAACTAAAATACGAAAATCTTTAAAAAGTTGCAGAAAATGCAAAATAAAATAAAATAATACCAGTATGAAGAGTTACTTCACAGTTACAAACGTTTGAATTTAAAATAAAGACTAAAATGATCCAACAGAATAAGAAGGTAATTTTTCCTCCTCTTTTTCTTTGTCCTGGTATCCTTTTCTTTTAGCACGTAACATTTTCCTCTGCAGTTTACCGGTGGCACTGAACTTTATGCTCATTGAGTTAATCCTTATTTTGTCCATCTTGTGGCAGTTCAATTCCACAAATCGACCAAAGTTCAGACCTAATTGTCCAAAGACAGGTTTGATTCCAGAATTTCTATCATTAAATTCAATGACTGCAGCATTAACAGCAATTTCCAAGACATTTCTGGGAAACATGTGTGCTCGTCAGGCATTTTTTCCAGATTAGATTGTTTATTGATTCATTGATGTTTTATGTCTTTCCATGCAAACATTTGCACAATAAATCATGTTTGGTTAAATCCACAATAGGCTGTAACAAAATCTTTATTGCTAATGGCAAGCTCAACCTCTTCTTATACCTTGACTGCTTGGTAATGTTATCTGATTGTGACAAACACTATTCTGTCACTAGCGAATATTAACGTTGAGTTCTTAGTTGAATTCCCGGTTTCAAAAATAGATGTTAACACGTTGACTTCTCTCTTATACTACTTTCTTTTTTAAAACGAAAAAGCGCTCTAAGAGCAAAACATAATACATATGCGGTGGAGTGCACTCAAAAATCAACAAACACCAACTGTCGGCAGATCTAGGGCAAAATTGATGACGAACTACCTCATTATTATGAGTTATGGAACAGAGTTGCCTAAATTGCTTTCTTCATGGCATACAAATTTTCATGGTTTTGCCTAACAGCCATGCCAAAGTAGTTTTGTAAGGTGTCGATCGCCTTATCTGTTTGACGGCCTCTTCCAGAAATATATTTGCCATCAGATAGTCGTTTCCCTCGATGAGATTGGCGTAAGTTGCGACACCGGGTACCAACTGGTTTTTGGATGTGACCTACACACTCAAGCTTTTGGATGACAACATCTTCTCCATATGGCTTAGCAGCAACTACTTTATTGAATGAAGAAGTATCACCATCACCTAAGTACTTAGTGTACATCAAGGAATGTTTTTCTATAGACCGCTTGTAGATCTCATTTGCGCCTCGTGATTCCATGGAGCCAGAGCTGCCAATGTGATTAATTGAGTATTGGTGATTTGAATACCATTCTGCATACCCAGTTTGATTCTCTTTACCACTCTACATGACACAACCTCTACAATTTTTGGACATCAAATGAGTGTCTAGACATTTGCCATTTTCTGGCTCATCATACACATAACACAAAGTTTGATTTGTTATGTCCACTGCCACCACCACCATTTATTTACGTTATTATGAAGTTGTACGATGTTTTGAAATGTAGGATTTAGACTGCAGACTGTAATCCAAACCATAATAGTTTTTTTTATAATTATTGATGTTTAGAGGAGCCAGAAGTAGGCTCTAACTGGTATCTAAGGGCGTTGCTAAGGCAAATTTTTAAGACTTAGGTATGGAAAATCTAATCTTAAGGGTAAAAAAATATTTTTTTATATATATATATATCTTTTTTTTAATTCCTTATAAAATTTTGCTATTATAAAGACCAAAATGTTTTTTTTTTAATTTTTATGAAAATAAAGGGTATGAACCACCTTAAAGAAAGAGATTTTCGCGGTTTAGGAAAAAAAAGAAGAAAAAATCTTTTTAGGGTACTAATCTTCCCGCAAAAATTCTACAACGAAATATACAATTATTTTTGTGCTTGCTAAAACATTAGAGAAAACATTTTTCATGTTAAGAAACATTTTTTTTTTTTCATTTCTAATATAAATCCTTAAAGAATAAATTGATAAAACAACAAAACAATAGTAGAGCAACCAAACACAAGGGGGTATATTAAATTAATTACCACGTAAAATTACCATTACCATATTCTAGGAAAGCGTATTGAAAATGAACGTGTTTTCAAAATCATCAAATTACCAAAATATCATAGTCATAAAGCACAAAAATGACGTGCACGAAAATCAATCAACGCAAAATTAAAGTTTTGAAATTGAACAAATGGAAGTTGTTTTCAGACAAAACATTTCTTACAAAAGATTACTGGGAAAATTTATTCCGCAAAGAATCAACATTTTAGACAGCAAACGACAAAAATATCCTTTACAAACATTTGAAGCCTGTGCTAAAATATCTAAATAGTTTTTTCTTGCCATTTCAAGGTTTGTCGGTTTATCTAATTGAAGTTCTTCTGTAACATACTCAAAGTATTTTACTTCTTCGTAAAATCTCTCCTGGTATTCATTCAAATGGTCTTGCATAACTTGTAAATCTCTTTCATCAAGTTCAACACTTTGATCGGGAAAGTTTTCATTTGGCAAATATAGATATAGATATAGATATAGAGTGTCTGGTCGTCCATGACATCGACTTCTATTTGATTTTCGAATGTAATGACAATTCCAAGCATCCCTACAATTGTCCAACTCAGCTTGAACAAAGTCTCCAGAGCAGTACTACAGTACTTCACTATTAGAATAAGCATAGGCATGTTCTAATCTAATTGTCTGATCAGTAGTTTGAGCAGCTAAAATATTAACTCATTAACTAATTAAGTATGTATAAATTACCAAGATATAACAAGACATTTCCTAAAATCTAAATCTAAAATTTAAAACCTAAAAATCAATGTTTAAAACACAAATTTTAAGATTTAACTTTTTTTGATTTCAGAAGGATGATAAATGATAAATGACAATCGTGAAATAAAAAACTTTATGGAAACAAAAATGGAATTACCTTCTCTTTGATCTACATGATTTATTGTGCTTTCAGGACTATAAAACATAAACTATATATTATAATTTTGACACACTCAGGATACCACTAGGATAGAATACTTGTTGAGCTAAATCAAAATAACATTAAACATATGTATTAACAGAAGATATACAAAAATTTACCTGAAAAAACTAAATTTGTTTTCTTATTTTCATATTTATCACTACTTCTTTTATCACATCATGCTGAGCGGTATCTATAAAAACTCCCCTTTTAGAGGTTAACTCTGATATTCTTGCATGGAGAACAACATTCTTTTTCATGGTATCCCATTTCTTGACCTGGTTTTTTTTTCAATCTTTCAACAAGCTCTTTCTTTGTCAAATATCTTAGGTTGCTTGGAGACGAATCACTAACTTGCATTTTTTTCTTCTGGTTCGTGGATAGATCTTTTGCGGTATTTCGTAGCTGCTTACAAAAATTTTTTGCAGTTAAAGCATGTCACACTGTCTGAAATTTCAAGAGCCATTAAGCATGTCTTGTGTCTCACATATTTGAAGGATTCAGGATTATCCAATTAAGAATGTTTATAGTTTTCAATAAATGCAGCCAATCCATCATCTTTTGAGTAAAAGTAAAGTGCTTTTTTTTCTTGATTAATACAAATATAATAACTTTCGTCAGAATGGGGTGAGAATACAGCTGCCTCTGATAGTCTTGAAGAAGATGTGCCAACTTTTTGAATATATGGTTTTTTCACACAGCCAACAGATAATAGTTTTGGATAGCGTTCTTCACTTTCTGCTAATACATTTACATTGTAAATTACAATCTTTCAAAAACGGAGGAGAGCATTTGATGTTTGCCGACCTTTATAATTATCTCTCTTCTTTTAACTATGATTTTACGTATTGACATGTCTTGCGCCTGTGTCTCCCAACAAATCTCCTCGCAAAGGAAGAACCTACCTCATTGAGAGGCAGTTTGAGAGAGAAAGACGTCGAATTGTTGTTTCGACAGTCCCCCTAAACTTCATTGTTGAAAATTTGAACGATTTTTTTCGTTTTTAGAATCAACACAATCAAAGCAGAATACCTTTTTTGTTAACTCCAGTTCTTTCTGTTTCATTGATCTAACAATATCCAAACTCTACAGTGTGCCTAAGTTGTAAGAATCCAGTATTACAGCGATCTGTTATGTATAGATTCTAGACTTGAATTTATCTTTTTAATAAATACATTTAAGTAGTCCATCCGGAGATGTGCGATCACACCTTGCAAAATATTTTACACGAGCGAAAAATCGCACGTACTGAAAATGTTACACCATACAGAAATTTATCTAAAACTATTATTAACAAAAAATTACTTCTTCGATTTTTATAAGTGTCGCATTAATAGCACAAGCAGTTTACTTTCGGACAGTTTAAGACATTTTTATCAGGGTTTTTATTTTTATTTTTATTTTTATTTTCATTCATATTTTCTAAATAAATAATTTCAAAGTGTATAATAATATAGCAAAGGATGACATTCTTAATTAAGCAGTAAAAAAAAAAACGAACAATAATTTAGAATTTAAAATACTTTTTTAAATGTAACATTTTATATTATAATTATATGGATTCGGTTATTTTGTTTGTATAATTTTAATTATGCAATTATGCATAAACATACGGGGATTTTTTGGAAAATATACTTTTGTGAGGGAAAGATTTTATTTTTGTGACTTTAAAAATGTTTGTCTTTCATGTTTCATTAGTACTGTGTGTTAAAGTGAGTTTGTTTGATTTATTTAATGATATTTATAATATTCATACGTGGATATAAAATGAAGGTATTGCCATAACGTATACTTTCAAAGGGAAAGTGCGGTAAAGAAAACTCCTTATACTCCTGACTCTGTAGTGTCTAACTCAATTGAAGGTATTATTGAACTTTCGTACATTGTTAAGTCTACATCTTATAGCTAACAGTATAATTTGTATGCATATTTCAGAACAATAATAATGAGTAATTATATGAACTACACTGAGGCTTCCAAGATTTACGATGAAGCGAGAATTGCGGCTGACGCCGATTCCATGTACAACATATTCACTGGACTTTTGAAAAAGAAGAACACGGAGGTTAGTTACTGCCTTTAATCGTATCTTGATTACTTGAGTTTTGCCATGACTACAGGAGGACCGATTTATCCATACGATTAGCCAGAAAAGCATAATTTTGTTTTAGGTAATTTGGGATCAATAGAGCCCTCATTTTATGAAGTATTTGAATAGATTTCACTACGCTCCGGCTATTTTGAATCTAAACAAAACATTGTTGTGGATTTTTTTGTATTCTTGATTTTACTTTTTTTGTGGTTGCTAAAATTACTATAATAGGGTTCCTAGAAGGAGAAAATATCATGGAAAAGATAGTAAATATAGAATTTCTATAACAACCATTATTCTCTCATAATGTTAAAAAAATAATTTTGTCAGTTTTGTGCTTTAAAGTCAGGGAATTTACTTTATGAAAGTTGCTTTGAACCCTGTATAAATATCAGCATTCATATAGCCATTGGTAATTGTATGGTGATTATTATAGGTACGGGTACTGTAATAGACCATTATCCAGAATTTCTGTAACCAACATTATCTTCATCAATTTATCAATTCCGAATAATAAAGTATAAATATATCCAAAATGAGATAATATCATTTCTCTTGTGTATCAGTAAAGGATTTATTTACATACTTTAAGTTCTTGATAATCCTTTTTAGATTCAACTCTTAGATATTGGCTGTGGAACCGGAAACTATAGCTTAGCATTTTTAAAAAAAGGACTGCAACACATCACAATGACTGATGCCTCCAACGAGATGCTAGAATGTGCAAGAATTAAAACTGAAACCTTCCAAAGTAAAGTAACTATTAAGCAAGTCCTGCTTCCTGAATTGAATTTTCCATCAAATACATTTGATGTCGTGTCTTGTATCCAAGTTCTCCACCATATTGATTCTGCAGCCTTGAAAAGCACGATGAAAGAGAACCTGGCAACAGAAGACTACCCGAACATGGTGGAGACTTTGAGAAGATCCTTCGATGTGTTAAAACCAGGTGGTATATTAATGGTGGATGTTATGTTTGAAGAGAATTGCGATAGCTTCTGGTGGACCAGTCTGTGCCCTGTTGCAGCCAAGACCTTCAAAAGGCTACGAATGAAACAAAGAGATATGATTAATTGTTTGAAGAGTTTGAATTTCGAAAATGTATTTTGTACCTATTTTCCTGGCTCTCGTCTTGTCAAGAAGGAGATATATGATTGTATTGATCGAATTGATGACCCTAAATGGCGATATTATCTGTCGCAGTACAAGCTTGTTGAGAATTCAGGAGAATTAGACCAATTAATTAAACAAGTGAAAGAAAAAAAGGAATCTGGAGATCTGGATAGCTTCTTCGATGAATTAAGTGAAAAGCTGTGGACTCACGGGAACCACACGACCGTTTACGCAAGAAAACCTGAATGATTTGTTTTTATAAATTTTTTATATAACATATTTACATTTTTTTTATATAACATACATTGATGTAAAAAAATGTGTTATTGCTACTTCCTGTTAACTGTTCCAATGTATTATACTTCAACCGAGGTCGATTGAGTATGTTTCATCCTTTTTCATCTGGGACTTGACTAACCTTACGTATATCTTATATTATGTCTTCACGATTACTTGGTGTGCATTTTTGTCTGAGAACCAACCAATCTCGTGTCAGCGTGTTTATATACCATATACTTTGATATTATAATGTGTTACAGGGCTTTTTTGGAGAACCTAGTTTATAAGAACTTTGAGGCGAAGATTAGA
Organism: Dendronotus venustus; assembly: GCA_031834005.1. Classification (NCBI taxonomy): domain Eukaryota; kingdom Metazoa; phylum Mollusca; class Gastropoda; order Nudibranchia; family Dendronotidae; genus Dendronotus; species Dendronotus venustus. The sequence goes on from JAUEKX010187535.1 coordinate 12,123, forward strand.
ATTTGAGAACATGCTTAGCCTGAATTCCCCTATCAATTTGTAAGATCGACCTAATTTTAGAATTAAAGTCTTTTACATACAATATTATAGCAGGAACCAGTGTTATTATCTCATTACGGGCACCGGGTAAACATATTCCAGAATTTCAAGATTAAAGAATTTCATGTAATTTTTTGTGTAATAACCCTTAATTCGAAGATTTGACACTGATAATGAGCAAAAACATAATCTCATCCAGCTTTAGTTGAAAATTACTTTCTTATAAGAAAAAACGTGTATATAACGACGAACCCGTTTGTTTTTTTTATCAGAATGTCTAAATTCCCCGTGTTTGTTTTCCATATTTTTGATAATTTTATAACGATACTTGTACTCCCTTACTTTCTTCATGTCGTTTTACCAATTGCTACTAACAATAAGTACAATTTTGTTCTCATTAGTTGTGAGCTATGACATCAAGCATAAATGATAATTGGAGAATATCTGATGAAAATAAGGATGATGGCCAATCTTCAGTTGTTTATAACTTTGAAGAAGTGGGAGACGAGGATTTCCCCTGCATCATCCCATCCTCCCCGAACTGGTACTGTAATAATATCATGCATTGCTTGAATGGGCATTGCGCCTTTGGTGGTAAGAATGCTATTTATATGTTTGATATGAGAAAGAAGCCACCGGTTTGCCAGTGGGGCATGAATGGTACAAACTTCTCCTTGCGAGTGACTGCAGTCACATTGATTTGTTCACAAGAATTGGTGACAGATTCTGTGGATATGTTGGCATATGCCAGTGAAGATGGTCATGTGAGAATCGTAAATTTGGAGACTAAAAGTACCTTCAAAGAACATAAAAGGCATGCTGTAAGTTTTCTACTATTGCTTACTTCTGTCTGTCTAATTTGGTATACATAAAGAGATTTTTGCTGGAATAAATTGTTGAAAATCCTCTGAATTTATAGTTCTTTTAATCTATCCATAAATTTGTAGATTTCTTACTTTTGAATGTCATTTTGCTTGTTTTGATTTAAGTAAACATATTAGCATTTAGTGTTTTTTTTTTATAAAGGTAAAAGTTACAACAATTGGCTGGTCACCTATCAAGAGAGATTCCATCATTTCAGGTAATAAACACCATTCGCGTTTTTTTTTTTGCGATTAGGAAGTATTGAAACATTTTTGTTATTATTATTATTATGTAAAGAAGAACGAAAATTCTGAGGTAACAAAATCTTTGTGTCTTTTTTACCTGACATCAATTCTAATTCGGAACATTATTAATATAGGGGTAAAATTTTTGAAGTTCTGACAACTTCACCTACTGCCACCGCTCGAACAACAACAAATAATTTTGTACTAATTTTTACATACATTAGCTGACGACAAAGGAGTAATCTTGATCTGGAACTTCATGGATAAGATCTGCAACGTGTGGACACCACTTCAATCATCAGTGACATGCTCAGTTTTGTCTCCTCATGAAGCTGATATTGCTGTCTTTGGGTATGTGATTGTTTTATAGGAACTTGGTTACCTGACAGTTACCTTACTGACCAGCCGGCACACGTTACTACGGTGTCATTTCAACGTCGTGTGCCGGCTGGGAGTGCTCAAATATCGAGTCAAAAAAAAAGATCAATCTTACCAACTGAGGGCTCTAATCAGTTCGGTATACAAGTATCATGAAGTCAAATCTAGCGTCCAATTGGTGGAAATTGGAGTTGCTTATAAAAGATTTGGTATTTTTTGATTATACATTTCTTCTTCGTCGACAACAAAATAATTTTTTCTTGTATCAGTTCTGTTAACTGTCCAAGTACGATTCTGCTTTAAAATAATTTTATTTTTTTGGTAGCAAAATAAAGTTTCTTATAACGATCATTGTTTTGATTTTGTACCAAAGATACATCAATGGGAATATAATTGTTGGTGATACAAAGAAAATGATCGTTCTGCACTCTTTCAAGAATCATATAAATGAAATTTGTGGGATGTCATGGAACCCTACGTTAAATGGTACATTTATCTCCTTTTTGTTTACATTCCTTAAATTATGATTCGTTAATATAGGAAAAATTGAATAAAAAGTAACATTTTTGTATTTTTTTACAATGATGAAGTTACTTTTTATCTGCAGGAAAAGATCTTGTCGTGTCCGTGTCAAAGGATAAGACGATGCGAATATTCAATTTGAACGAGCAGGTGCTTGTGAAGACCTACTCATTGCCTCGTAATCTCGGCTCTGGTAATAAGAATTCGCACCAACCGAAACCGTACTTGTCAGTGTTGTGGCTTGAAGAATTTCGAATTGTTTCTAGTTACGTGAGGTAAGTTGATTCAGTAAACCATGCTCATGTTAATATACCTTTATTGAAGGTAAACCAAATGTAATTAATTCTGATCAAACAAGCTCTCTTGGGAATTTAAATACAAGGGCGGATAGAGACCATGTGAAAGTTTCACAATGTTGTTTATGTGATTTAAATTACAATCGGGGATAAATCGGGGATAAATCGAGGAAATTGGGGAAACTTGGGGACTTTCACCAGTCATTGGAAACTCTGCATCCGTTCCTGAAATACATATTTTCAAACAAGTGGGAATGTCCATTGAGCTTATTTCCAAAGAATGGAATGGAGGTTTTCAGAAAGTGTCTTTAAAATATTATGAGCCATAAGGCTTATATCCGGCTGCTTTTACGGTATATATAAGTACGAACAGATAAAATGTCTTGTCTATTAAATTTTCTTTTTTTCTTTTCTAGCGGAGATCTTCTCTCCTGGGACTTGAATACTGGAAAATGGAAAGCCGTTTTGAATGGGCACAGTCGTATTGTGTTCACATTATGCAAAGATTCACTCACAAACTATTTCATATCAACGTCGATGGATAGGATGGTATATAGAATTTCTTGTTTTTTTTTCAATGTTGTCACAATTATAGCCAACTCCTTTTTTGACAGGGAGGGGTACCTTTTAAATGCTTTTTATTCAAAACTAGAGTATATATTACTAGTCAGCACCAGTGAGTTACGCACGCATTGGACTACCTAAGTTATACTATTCAATAGCCAGACTGAAATCGAACCTTACACTTCTCGATTGCAAAACGATTATAATCTATTGAATATGAACTAACCGGCCGTTATTTAGAATTTCGTTTTCCTCTTCATTTTTTTATAGATAATACTCCACGACTGTGAAACGCTGAAACCTCTCTACCGCATACCTACGTTCGGTGGGTTTGTCTACTCTCTTTCCAACATACCACACGACCCGCACCACCTGGCCGCTGGCGTCGGCGATAACACAATCCGTGTGTGGGGTACGGGTGACAAGTGCCAACCGTACGCCACCAGCTCCATATGGAATGGCATCAAGACTAAAGTGACTGTCATTCAGTATCACCCGAACAAGGAAGGCATCATTGGTTACGGCACAGAAGATGGACACGTAGGCTGCTACAGCGCCATCAGTCAGAAATCGGATGTTTCATTCACGTATCACAGGAGAACTGTTTACGCACTGTCGTGGGGTCCAATGTGTTCGAAAGAAGAAAAGGATGGTTTGTAGTTATATTATTTAATGCACTCTTTTTCTTTTACCAAAGATAAATGTTATAAAGCATTTACGAGGTAGTACTCTCGTGTTTCACTTGTCTTAAGCAAACCGAGTATTCAACTGAATGGATAATTTTAAGTTCATAAAAGTTCTCCCCACTTAAATTTAAAGTCCTTAGTACTGACAAGTGTAATACTCAGCTAACATTTTCAAAAATAGTAGCAAATTTGAATATCTTAGCTGAAATGTTTTCGTATAGCAGTGCTTTTGTAACAAATTTAATACTTGAATTCAATGGAAATGAAATATGAAAATTTTGTTTTTGTTTTAGTTAATGTTTGTTGCACGATTTGTTCAGATTGAGTTTCTTCTAGTTTTCTTATAAACCGATTTTGTAAGTCTTTTAATTTTTTTCTTTATTTTCATATAAGGTCGAATCAATTGTTTATATAGCGTTGGTGGGGAGGGAAGTATTTTGATGCATAAGTTGGGAGCATTCAATCAGAAAGCTATCGATGTTGGAAAGTTCATCAAGGAAGTAAACAGCCTTTCCACAACTCCTCTTCGATCCGAAATAAAATGGCACCACAGCTTTGAGTATGTCGCTATCGGTAACGAAGATGGTACTGTAGATGTGTATGGTTCGACGAAGTTGGATTACTTGGGAAGGGTGCAGGTTCATAAGAAGATGATCAATACCATGGATTGGCATCATGATTTCAGTTCGGGTTCTGTCAGTAGGTTTTATCTTTCTATCTGCAGCTCACGTATAGAAACTCTTCTTGCCTTGCACAGATTCTTTTTTTTCTAGCCCTAAAGGTTCCTTAGCGGGATCAGAATCCCGTTTCCGTCCGCGAAGTAAACAAGATGGTGAAGTGCTATGGAGATAAACCTTTTTTTTGCTTTTTTTTTTCTGAACTTTTCGGCAACCAGGAAGCTACTATCGGTTGAATTTTTTTGGCAAAATAAATATCATTTTTGGTTAGGCTTCCAATACAGTTAGCGGCAGGTTGCAGGTTTGATCTTTGTCTCCGTCAACTCAACGTATGAGTAGCACAGCTTGGGTAATTCGATCTGTGTGGTAAGTCACTTGGAGCTGAGAGTAGGTGTGGCGCTCCGCTTCAGCTATCAATCTTCCTAGTCTAGCGCAAACGAAAAGGGGATAGACTCCCTCGTTGTATGGTTGATATCGATACTAGACCTCCCCTATCTACTTACTTACTACTTATACAGTTATTGTGTTTACCTTTTGGTAGAAGTAATTCAACAAGTAAACATTTTGCTAGCAAAGCACAAAACTTTGTTAGCTTAATCCCAATTCGAAAATTATCCATATTTTTCAAGGGAGTATTTTTCATGAAAAGAAACAACCCTATTATACTTTTCATAAATTCATTAATTACTAGATTGCTCCTTTTGGATCGCTTGTGGATCGAACGAAGATGTTGTTAGTATTACTGACGTCAGCACAATTTGTTGCCAAGATGAGAAGCCAGCGAGCGCCTTGATTATTGATACGCCATACCAACTACTGAATGGTCATTCGTCTCGTATCACTAAGGTCTGTTGGAGTCCTCACACTGTAGGAGTTTTAGCGTCCACCTCTTATGATGGAACCGTACAGGTATGCAAATTTACATCAGGGGGCAATACTATCATTATTAACTGTGCAGGTTTTGGTAAACCAATTTTACACGCAAGTGCAACTTTCAAGTGTCGCTCCAAAACTATGTTTCTCAAAATTAAACATGTTTACCATCAATCATCGATCTTTATTTCAAGTAGTAAAAAGTTACAATCATCTGACACAGGCATGGTTATTCGAACCCCAAATGTCGTGCATGCCCGACATTCGCACTTAACGGGCAAAAACAGCAATGCGCCATAGCGATCAAACTTTAGTATTCCTTATTTATTTTTGGTAATAAATTCGCCATATTTATTTCATATAATAAAAAACCATTTATTTCTTATAAAAATAAGCAAAAGCTTTTCGGACTACGTCCGTCTTCAGTGCATAAAAATTCTACAGTGCATAATAATTCCTTATTTATTTATTTATGCAAAAATGTAAATTTTCACACGCATTATTCACCACCCACTTTTAGTGCAAAGTTTCAGACACAAAGAAACTTGACAGAATCGTCGCTTTAAGGCTGATCTCCACTAGTTGCAAAAACTCACGTGTGAAATAGAAAAATAATCGAAGAACTTTTCGTCAAGCTATCGAAATTCGGAAATATCGTCTAGCGGAGATGAACCCCCTCTAACTCGTTATGAATGAGTTTTTCTAGCTCATTGTTTAGTAATCGCATCCGATACTTATAGTGCCAACCAAGCTTAGTTGTCGCGATTTGTTTGCCACCCACGAATGTAAATAATTTGTTCTCTGGAACCAGGTATGGGACGTGCAAAAGAACGAGGGGCTTGGTAACTATCGTGGTCATCTCGGTCGTGTTCATTGTGTTGCATGGAGCTATACAAATCCGGAGGTTTTATTCTCGGGGAGTGAAGACTTCTGTTTGCATCGATGGAAGTACACAGAAACTGAACACAAATCGCCACCTTCAAGTAGTAAGTGAAAATGTTGTCCGTCAAAAATAGAGGGTAAATATTTTAAAACTGCCAAAAATTAAATTCTAAATTACCACCGTGTAAATTTGATCAAACGCCCAGGCACTAATTTAAAATTAATTAACTATTAAACTCGTTAGTTTATCCTTCTATCCTTTTCCTCTCTGCAGGCTAGTGCCTGACAGACAAATGTTTTAAAATCCTACCAGAATTTAAGGATTTCATTTCAGGACGAAATAAAGAGCTAAAAGTTATTTTCTTCAAAAAATTCGAATAAGCGCCCGTTTCATGTGTCGGAAGAGAGGTAATTAATCAAACTATATTTTGGAGTTGGCAATTACTTGTCTTATTAACCATTCAAAAAGTGGGTGTTTTTTAATTTTGGTATGTAAATCTCTTTTTTATAAATAAAATAAAATATTCTCAATCAAATACTCCTAAATATAACTACATTGATCAAACAAACAAACAAGTAAAACTTATGGACTTTGTTGTGGTCATGCTCATTTTGAGCTATCCTTTTATTTTCTACGTTATCGATAAACCAAAGGTGGGAAAAAAGTGCCTATTTTAATCAATTTAGTCTGTAAAAAGTGACTGTAAAATTTCTTTATCGACTAATATTTTTCTTTTTCCCTTTTTTTTGCCGATATGACCTCCGCTAGTTCCTCCGAGGTTCGGGTTTACATCCATAATTTTTAAAATCACATTTTTATAATTTCAATGAAAATAGGTACAAATAAAAGCAAATCGAAGAAGAAAAAGAAGAAGAAGGATTTTTCGCCGCCGCCGCCACCACAACCGCTTGAGAATGAAGAAACAGAAAGGATGAGAAATGTTGTGGAACCATCGTCACCTTCAGAGGATGCCATTACAGTAAACATCAATTCCACCAAGCAACCAACAACAACAACAAAGGAACCTTCATTATCAACTAGCATGGAGACTGCAGGAGATCTTTTCTTTCTAGAACAAGGTTTACATTTAAACATTAAAACTTGATTCACACTACGGGCTATCGTGGGATAAGCACAATGAGCATATCTCATTTGCAGAACTTTTACTCTAGAATTACGGGAGATTATTTACGCATTGTATCGTCGCACTCACCGTTAGCTCATAGTGAAACCAAGCTTAACGTTCTCCAGCATATGATTTTTGGAGAAAACGTACTTACCTCCTCTATCCTCTAAACTAAGAGTGTTCATGAATAATCTTTGCAAATCGATACATGTTTTGTTTTATAAGAACGTCTAAATATCAACTGAGACTGAATGTTCTTATTTTTAGCCTCAAATTTTCTTTTTTAAAGGTTCTTCCACAAAAATTACAAAATAGGAACTTTTTGATTCTGGAAACGAATGTTTTGCCCGATTTGTTCTACAGCCAAAGAAAACTGATAGTCAGGAAAAACACTTAAAAAAGCTGTTCTAAAAGAAATTTTTATTCTATATTGTTTCAATCATACTAATAATGATAATCATGTTCTTAGTATGTTCTTAATTTTGGCAAAATCTCAGCCTCGACATTCTTTTTAAATTAGGTTCTTATAAAAAAACGTGTAGTTGAAAATGCGAATAGTCCTGTACAGAAACTGGGAACAAATATTACAAAGAAGTTGATCTTCTTTGTAGGTGCTTAATCCAAATCTAACTTTGTTTTTGTTTATCGTCTGTTACACAGTAGATGCAGACAAGAAGAAAAAGCGACACCATAAGGGATCGCTGTTTAAGAAGTCTTCAGTTGCTGATGCCAAGAAAAAAGAGCTGATGCAGGATGATTGTATACACCTCGCTGCTTATCTGAAAGGTAACCCCTTTAAACGAGTTCATGTAATCTCTTGATAGTTCGCGATTGAGAGAGTTTATTCTTGAATTTCAAAGAAAAGCTCGGATGTATCATCTATCGAAATTATTCTTTTTGGTTATCCACGAAAAATTACCCTTGACAACTCTGACGTGTATAAGATCTTACACCAGCTGCTTTGACTGCTGTTTGGCCGCTTTATTTTTCGAGTGTGACAGAGATATAATTTGCATTAAAAACATTGACAACAAAACGAGTCTTTAAACACTCTGTGTCCGTGCCAAAAATGTGAAGTGTATTTCCCGCCAAAATTTATTTAAAAGTATACTGTAATTGTTTTTTTGTTCGCTTTTCTACTCAACTGGCTATCCTTCCTAACCTCCCCCTCTCTGCATCTCATTTTGTTGTTTTACTTGTTAGCTGCTGAATCTGGAAACAAAGAAAGTAGCAGCAACAATTTGGGCAATATTTTGCCTGGTTGCGAGAAGCACGTTAACCTTGGTTTGTATGGTCAACGAAAAGATGTTTATCGCATGCTGGAAACTGAATGTAATTTGTGGCACTGAAACGTCTTTGAAATATTTTAAAAAGGTCTAGGCTAGAATAGACGTCTCTAAAATATCTGAGAGATGTTCAGTGGCACGTGGGAAAAACCACAACCTTTTTAATAGACATCAAGGTTTTGTCTGATAGTGCGCGGATGAAGTCTCTATTAAAAAAAGTAGCAAAAACATTTTTAATTCTCTTGAATTGCTCTTACTATTTACACCTAGTAGTTTCATAATCCCTAGAGGTCTTAAAATGACTTTTCATTATAAACGACTTATTAAAATATTCATAAAAAGCGGTTTCGCAACACGTAATCAAACGTCTTTCTTTCTTTATTTATTTAAAAAGTATACTGTAAACAATTGTTATTATTTGCCATTATTTGAATTGAGGAAATGATGGTAAGTGTGTTCCTCTTTATCTTCATCTTCAGGTGCTGGTCACATTGAGACTGGCAACAATGACAATTTTAATAATCTACAAGTGTGGAAGAGTGACATCCCAGCTGGTATCGAGCATGCTATTATTAACAAGACGCTGAACGAAACTTTGGTCGCCCTAAGCCCACTTGGTATAATTACATATCTTTTTTTTTTTGTTTAACATCTTTACTGTTATATATATACAGTTGAAATTCTGATTAGCATATTTGTTCATGGAAACAAAATCTCTCCACTCGAAGTGTTTGACCTTGGAGAGTTTTTTTTAACCATCGATTTTGTCCTTTAATGAAAATAATAAGTTGTTTTGTCCTTATTTTTATTAGTAATTTCCCAGAACGCATACTGATTACAAATTCAAACTACAAAAAATTACAAAGTGGTACAAAAATTACTATTTTGTGGTATTGAATTTGCGAACGTTAATTTCATCTAGCTACATCAAAACCTCGTGCTTGCCAAATGAGGGAAGATTAGTTTTTGGAAACACTTGACATCTCTCTGTGTCTCGATTTAATCCTTGAGTGGATTCGACTGTGTAGAGGAGGCTTTTGTACAGGCATTAGATAGCAAACCAACTATTTGTTTGTTTAATTTCCAGTCCTCAATTACATTTTAGATTGTGTTTGTGTTTCCGGAAAACAGAAGCGAATTTAATAGCCGTGTAATTACGGGGTGTGCAGACACAAAAGGAATTGAACATAACTCATCCTTCTTATTGTGTTATTTTGATGGACACAATCAAATTTATTTAACCGCACTAATTGGGATGCGTACTGAATTAGAGTTTTGTTGTTTTATGTGTGTTATTTGTTTACGGTGAATGTAATTTCTTGTCGTCAATGTATAGGTGTTTTGCATTTCTTTTGGTAGTAGTGGGAGAAGAAAAATCCCCTAAAAGCAACTTATTGACATCACTATGAGTATAGTAGGAGGGGTGAAGAGGAAAAGGCTCTCTGAGATTACAGATTATCTCAGATCAAGATTTAACGAAGAACCTACAGATCATAGCAGAGAAGATAGTGGTTGGAATCACTCTCTTAGTAAGTCCTCTATTTCTCTACCCGGAGGTTTAGAAAGTTGAGTCATTACTATTAATGTTTTGTTGAAGTTTGAGTATTTCTATGAATAGATTTCCTATGTAAGTATTATGATAAAGAGAAAAAAAAGATAAATTTTTTTGTGATCTTGACTCCTTTAATTAGCGAAGTCCTAGATTTGTTACGGTAGTAGCTAAAAGCGAAGACCGTATTAGTTTTGCCTGTGCACTACTACGATGACGACGCGCAAGAATGATTTTTTGGACTAGAAGCTAACCGCTTTCTCAATTTCACATTCCGCGTCATGCTATTTAGTCTTGTTCTTTACGCGGGCGTTGTGTGGAGAGAAAGTATTGCTGCTACCGTTTTTCGCCACGTAGCTATTTTTTTCTCTTATGAAACGTTTATCCAAAATCTTTTTCCTTCTTTTTTTTGTTTTTTTTTGTTTTTTTTGTTTTGTTTTGTTTTGTTTTCTTATTCAGCAGATATTTTTGCTTTTTTCGATGATAAATTATCTTAATTATATGATTATTATTCTTGGCTATATTCGTCATATTTACATCATTAAAAAAGTTTTGTTTTTTTGTTTAAGCGCTGTATGACGAGTTTATAATCCAGACAGTAAATGATTCAGAACGTTTTTTTTTGCCTTCAACCCCGGTGTTTTTGTTTACACTGATTTATTCGACGTATGTGTTGGCTTGTTAAAGTTGCAATATGCTTTCAAAGAATTTATAAAAAAATCGTATTACATATCATTAAGTTTTTAATAAAATAGAACAAAAGCTAAGATTCGAAGGTAATGCACGAACCAAACGTTAGTAAATTAATTAAAAATTGTTGATATCTAAAACATTACATTGTTTTTATAGAACAACCACCACCA
>JAUEKX010187647.1:0-10851 GCA_031834005.1 Dendronotus venustus
CTAAAAATATATTTCCTGTCACCGATTTTCCATAGAAAATTAAAAGTCAGGAGGAAGAAATTTTACCGCTCCTGAATTATATCAAGAAAAATTATAATGATGACGTCACTTACCATGTAATTATTATTATTATTATTATTTCAACACCCAGCACATTGGAACTTATTTTTAATAAAACAACTCATAAACTACTCGGCAGTTTTTATGTTTCACAAACGTATACAACTTTATCCTACTGAGCTGATGCATGTCTGATCATGCATGTATCAATCAATACACAGTGGAATTGCTATATTTCCATATCCAATTTGTGATGCAAGAAAACCTTTCAAAATTTTCCTTTATCCAAATCACCCTTATGGTTGTTTTTTAGGGACGAAATTATTTGATGAAAATGCAATGTGATCAAACTGAAATGTTATATTGGCTGCAACAAGAACGAAGGAAAGAAGATCGTTTAGAATCAATCTTCACCAAAAGTAAACTTGTCCCAGTCCCTTGTATTGAACTGGCAGCCGATGCAATAAAATGATAATGGATATGTTCCGTTTAAGTAATTCTGAATTTTGAAATTAGAAATTAAATTTTGTAAGTTTATTTACAGTTCTATTTTTCTGTGTACAAGCAATAACTTTGATAAGATCTATCAGAATTTAAAGCATGAAACATTATTTGACACGATGATATCATTTATGATAGGAAAATGGCGTCTGTTGCTTAGTAACGGTGTAGAGATGTTATTTAATTGAATGAATAATATATATAAGTAATTTGTAAATATCATAGCTTGAATATTTTTACTTGTAAAATATAATAACAGTTAGTTTTATTTGTTTATTTTTGTTTGAAGCAACTGAAATGTTTCATAAAAATATCCTATTTTTCTACAATTAGATATCTCGTTGAAAATCTTCTTTTTTCCATGGTAACCGGTTTTAGATCTGTTAAAATATTTGACATGTGGCAATTCCAAGTAACAACTTTTATTGTTGTTAGATATGTTTGTTATTTATCTTAATTGCTTTCACGCTCAATTCGTTTTCATTTCGTTGTTAAAATTGTACTGTATGTTAGCTTTCAAAGATTGAAAGCTGCTTTTATAACGATTCTACATTCTATGCATATATGAATACGTGGTCTTTACATCAAACTGACGATACTCTTATGGAAATCTTTCAATTTTAAGACTTTAGAGAGAAATGATTTCCTTTCCTAAACTTTTATTCGCTTCATTTCTCTCCTTACTTTGTATTGGTTTCATAATGCATGTCTTCTTAACCACGTACTGTGCATCACATATCTACCAAAATAATGTCAAGACATTGAAATCCTGTATTCAAAAAGTCGTCACCGATAGCAATAAACTCGACGATTTTCTCAGCCTGGTTATTGAACTCCGGAAATGCTACAGTATTCGAACACAGTCTGGGGATCAGTTAAACCTTAGCTTTGGTCGTGAAGGAGTATTAACTGCTCGACGACAACAACTGACAAATAATAGTTTTAAAGCTGATAAAAGAACTTTAATAGAAAGGTGGACATCAAATTCATTAAGGTCGGATTCGCATATCACACATAAAACAACATCAACAACAACAACAACAACAAAAATACAAATTTCACATACTGGTAATTATACATTTTCCCGAGTTTAACAGCTTAAAAATTGTTTTTTAGTTGAGTATGTTGCCATTTATTTAAAAATTTGCATTATATCTACCTGATGAATCTGAAACTGAAATAGAGGGTTTTGTTTCTATATATTACATTTAAATTTGATACCCGTGTTTGTCGATTAAACAATAAACTAATTTTAGTCAATTTGCAATCTTTTCATGAGTTTTGTGGCGTATTTTGCTCTGAAATTGATTGAATTTATTTATTTACATCAGAAGATACAGTGGAACTTTCAACGACGATCAGAGAAAGTCAAAAATGTCGCATCCCAGTTGTTGACCCGTTTCATCGTGAAGCACTTCCATACATCACTTTCAAACACAACCAAACCCATTGCTTTATTCATAACAATCAAACACAAATTCAAGATAGTAAACTGACGATAAAGACGTCGTCTTGGGATTCAATTAAAGTTGTTTGGTTCAAAAGGAAAGTGGATTCGGATGATCGAAATGATTATTTTGTCACCGTTTATAACATTACTGAAAACGATCATGGTAAATTTTATTTATTTTTAATAAAAATAACTTGATAGTTTCGTTTACATTCGCATGATCCTCGCGAAAGGTTAGCTCGAATATCGATATTAAAAACCTTTTTACACCAGTTGAAGACGACAGCAGGTTTTCTATATTAAACTCCTCGAATTCGCATAAAGCCTTGTTGATTTACTATTTGAACTTGCACATCAAAATGAAATAGCTTATTCACAAGAAAATAAAAAATATCTGAAATTTACAGTTTTTGTGCGTAAATTTAGTGGCTTGCCTAGAGGACCGGCAAACACATGTGTAGGAGAGCAAAATGACAATTATCTATTGAGGTACACTCAAAGACAATTGTTTTTCACTCTCCTTCACATGTGTGTGCCGGTCCTCTAGGCACGCCACTGAAATTAGTAGGATTAAGGTTTGTCACAAGCTTACCTGTAATGTAGATATGTCGAGACTCTTTAGTTTAAAAATTTTGTTCCATTTTTCAGGAGGTTTGTTGAAACTGGATTTCAAAACCGATTTTGCGAAAATCCGATTCTATCGGGGAACTTTCGAACACAGTGAATGGATATTATACCCGAAGAAACGACCCATTCCTACTGGCCAGCCTCGTTTCGAAGAATATAACGAGGCTACAGAAAAGTTGAATATCTTAATGATAATGATTGATTCGTTTTCACTTGCTAGCGCACAACGTTATCTGCCGAAGACTTTTGCTTTTCTACAAGAGAACCCTTACACTGTTATAATGAAGGTAGGTGTTTCTATTTATTTTGTCTCGCTTAACCGATTTTTCCTCTTAGACATCAAAATGTTAAAATGACATCGTATTAACATTGTTTTAACGTCTTGTGCTGGCCTTTAACAAAAATGAAGCATTAGTCTTTGATTAAAGAAAATAATTTTATTACCAACAATACTACTGCGACAAAATAAGCATGATATTTTCTTTTTCGTTTTTGATCTATTCGATAAGTGGATATAGACAAGTATAATTTAGATCTTCCATTTTTTGTTTTGTTATTAATTGTATTAACAAGAAACTTTACACAAAGCTACAAATGAATGAGTTAATATCATGTTTTCTGTTCATTCATTCCTTCATTCAACTTTCATCATTCATTCCTGTAAAAATTACAATGCTTCCTCATAATTATTGTTAATTGTAGGGACACACAATTGTTGGCGATGCAACAACACCTCAACTTTCTGCAATGATGTTTGGTGCTCAACCTGAAAACATGAAGCCTGAAGGACGCAGAGGTTTTAAAGGAGCTCAACAAATCGACCAATGGCCTTTCATGTTAAAGGAATACCGGCGACTTGGGTACGTTACTTTACTTTCAGAAGATGAACCTTACGTTGGAGCTTTCAATTTTCGTCTGTTGGGATTCAAAGAGCAACCAACCGTTAAATACCTTCGTCCTTGGTGGTCGGAAACAAGAGATCTACATACACTGAACAATACACGAGCAGATAATTGTGTCCCGAAATACCATTTGGAGTATCTGAAGAACTTCTACAAGGAGTATTCGAAAGAACTTTCATTTGCATCCATACATTTCACCACGATCAGTCACGGTACACCTGAGAAAGTATTTTCAATAGATGGTGATATGTTACAACTGTTTCAGTATCTCAACCGAACAGGTCGTTTAGACTCTACTGCTGTTATTTTTTATGGAGACCACGGATCAAGAGCGACTGCTTTTCGTGCAACACATCAAGGGCAACTGGAAGAGAGGTTACCCATGATGACGTTGACATTACCGCCAAGCTTCCATAAGAAGTTTCCAGAGAAAATCGACAACTTGAAGAGAAATTCCCACGTGTTAACCACACCCTATGATATACACGTGACCCTCAAACACTTGTTATCTGTTCACCAGCCCCCGATCCAACACAAATATGGACGCAGTCTATTTACAAATATTATTCCTTTGAATCGCACATGCGCAGAAATTGGGACACCGCAGAGCTTCTGTATATGCAGGAAATTTAAAAAGATTGAACTGAACAATGAAATAATTCATCGAATTGCCTTACAAATGGTACAAACTATAAATGAGAAAATTCACGGCAACACCATGGCTAGAGAAATGTGCGAGCTCTTTCGATTAGGAAATATCACAAAAGCATCCAGGCTGATCAACGAAAACGAGGCTAGAATATACGACACGTACGAACTGAATTTTAGTGTTCTTCCAAGTTATGGATTATACGAAGGAACAGTAGAATATTCGAGAAAAGAGAAGACAATTAAAGTCAGTAAAAACTTGCAACGAATTTCACGCTATGGTAATCAACCTAAATGTATTGCTCGCTTCTACCCTTACATGAGACCATTCTGTTTTTGTAAAGATTATAAAGCTCCATAAGAGAATGTTATATTTCATTGTGAAAAGTACACATTGAATGTTCTTCATATTACTTTTTGACAATGGGATATTTTTACAAGCCTTTAGGCAGAGAAATTCTGGAAAAAAAATTAGGATTTGATTGATAGGATCGATACTATTTTCCCAATTTATCAGTTTTAGTAATTTTTTTTTTTTTCGCCAACACGGCATAAAAGAAAAGAAAATTTGTATATTTCTTACATGAATAAAGAATAGTGTGTATGTCAAATGCAAAATTAATCGTTTATTCCAGGAAATATGAGGAGTCTCCATATGTTGGGATTCCCCGAAAATCTTATGCTTTAGGGTTAACTGATATAAATTCTTAGTTTATTTGCGTATATTATTATATTTATATTGAATATTTGTAAAACATAATTTATTTATTTGTTTTATTTTCGATTATTTTTTTTTTTATTTTTATTTTTATATCTTATGTTCAAATTTGAGACAATAGCGTTCTATAATAAGAAACACTTTTATAAGAAACTAGCCAGACTGAAATTCAAGAAAATTCAAGAAAACAATTAGAGAAATACGATTAACTTGAAAAAATAGGCAAACAGAATGAGAAACTTGTACGAGCTTTGACGTAAAAATAGAGCATGAGGCTTAGATCATAATTATGATTTCTTATAAAAAAATGTGACAAAGGATTATGTAAGGATTTGTCATATGTCATATGTGTGTTCTCTTTTTTCAATAATACATTCAACTTTACCCAATTAACAGGTTTTTATAAGCTGGTTTTTATAATCAATGTACATGTATATTAGTAGTCTTTGTTGTTTTAATTTTTTTTAATTTAATTACATATTAATTTTATTTGAAAAATTTACATTGGAAAAAAAACATTAAAATAACAGACATGGCAATACTTTCGGTTTCGAAATTTTGGTCAGCAAAATTGTTTAATAATGATCATCTGGGAAAGATTTTGCAAGTAAAATATTTTAGTGATGGTCATCCAAGAATTATTCTATACTGTTAAAAATGTTTTGTGATGTTTCCTTTGCTTTCCAATAAATTTACAGTTTCATTTTGGTAGTTTTAGTGCAATATAATTAGCGTTAACGCTGGTCGTACCAGAAAAGTTAATCACAGAAACAGCAAAACTCAAAAAAAACACAAATTTGTAAGCGCCGCGGTATCTTTTTTTTTTAATTGCTAAACAATCATTAAACTTAATGAGTCATAAGACGCACATTTATGTTATTCATTAGCTCAATTTTTATTTTAAATGATTTAATAGTTTTTTATCAGCATCTAATTTCTAACGATTATTGCGTAACAAGGCAGATAAATAGGAAATTGTCTCTCAAATACTTTGAAAGAATATCGAAATCAAATGCAACACTCTTATTGTAATAGTTAGGGTTAAGATTCGTATAAATTCAAAACTTACAATGATAAAGTGCAGTTTTATAATTATCCAAACCTAGAGATCTAGTGGAAAGCGAAACAAATATCAGAGCTTTGTTCATTATCAACAATTATGAGTCGTAGAAGGTCTTGATGATAAAGCAAGTAATAGAACTTCAGAAGTATAAATTTATATTGCATAATCCACAAGGGTTTCTATGGGTGACAAGAGGGGGGTCTCCAAGGTATTTAAGAAATACAAACGAAAATAGGATTAAAAATTGTAATCAACTTTTTTTTCAACACCATGTCTTCGTGTGGCACAATTCATCATCACAACCAAACAATTCATCATCACAACCAAACAAGTCAAAACAAAACAAAATGTACAACAGGAAACCCAAGCTGAAGTATAATTTAAAAATGAATGAAATCGCTCCCAAGAATTTTGAATGTTAATATTCTGCGAGAGTTTCGAGGATTTTCGATCCACCGGAGAAATGTTCTTCTACTGTGATTTAAATTAATAATTGTTTATGAGATTAAATTAATGATCCAAACATTGTCGGCCCAGGTAAAGGAAATATAGGACCGGTGTATAATTTTGGATATATAATTTTGAATATGATTGTCAGTCGATTTTATCAAACTTGGATTTTATCAATACTTTCATAATAGCAGTTTCTCGCTGATTCTAAAGCGAGGTGACGAAAATTAAGTTTGCAAATCTCTTACGTAAAACCCTAATTCACATCATCAAAATAACCATCGAAATGTGAAAAAATTTTGGTTGTTCTGTGAGCTAGTATTCACCACTCGTTGTTGGATTGTTTTCATTAAGGGGTCCTCAATTGTTGTGGTTGTTTCTTTTCTAACTCCTTCACGCAACTCCAAAGTGTTTCACCAAATTGTTCATAAGTGTTTGTTACAGTTCACGTGGCTCAACAATTCTCACCGTTTTAGTAATTAAATCGGATTGTTAATAAATTATCTTTAAAAACGATAAAGTAAAGACTACTTTTAGGGTTTGTGTGGATCCCTTGTATGTCTTGGTAAAATTTTTAGTAATTTTTGCCTTCATTGCAGGGTTCAAAAAGCCCTGGAATAAACTTGAAAAACCTTTTTGGCTCAAGAAAAATGCAGAAGAAGAACGCAGAAAATTGATTGCTTTGGTTTATTCAGGAAGAAAATTCTTATTATTACATTATTTTCATTTTGCGTCATTTAAAGTTGAAAGTTATGTTTTCGAACTTCACTCGGTAAATTTTGAAGAAAAACCTGCTCTAAATAAATTGCATACGAATATATTTTACTTTATATTGAACGAGAATCGCTTTGTTACTTGTTAAGGTTAGTCGGCGCTTTATTGATTTTGAAATTCATTCATAAAAGTGTCTTATGTTATTTCTATGTGGTATACTTTCGAGCAGACGTTGCGTCTTTTCAATCTTTCCGTTAGAGCTACAAAAACAGTTGGACATTATTATAAGCCCTGAGAAAAGCTCAGCAACCGACACAATTTAATAAAGCTGATAGAAACAGGTTCAATTGAATTTTAATCTCTTGAAGTATGTTTGATGCATTCTTGTAAGAAAAATACCTTCACGAGATGTTTTTACGTGTGAAATCTAAAGAGTAACATAGTAAGTAGGTAAGGGATAAAAGTGAACTTTATTTTTACAATGGAATGCAGAGAAGTCCATCTTGCATTAAAGTTGTTTCAAGAGTTTATTTTGACAAGACATACCAAATATCTAAAAATCTATAAATACTTTAACATTTATATTACAACAATTGCGAGTAGAAGACACCATGACGAAGGAGTTCTTAATATTGTAAACAATTTATTCTTACATCAACGAATACATGGCTACCATCTTATCTTAACTCACGTGTTTGCAGATTGTGGTTGCGACTGATGTGGTGATATATTTGCGCATCAGTCCTACTAATCCAACGGAAGTATTAAAATATATTTTGTAACATGCTATTTGTATTACGCTTAAAGAAATGACAGACACTCGTTTTGGTATCCCTTGATAAACATTGATATGTTATATTTTACAAAGGAAAGTCGTAATACGTAGTGTAGTAATACACCAACTCTCTCTCTCTCTCTCTCCAAAAAAAATTGATTTGATGGCTTGGCATACTTTTTGTATTGTTTGTTTTTTTTGTTTAAACAACAAAACACAACATCATCGTGTGCATCGCATGCTAGTTGAAGAGTCTTTGTACCCATTTTTAACTCGAAAATTATCTGCTCCTTACCACTCTGTTGAAGGTGTTCCATAAACGATATAGCATATTCTCCATATTTTTATTTTATATGACATAGCTTCTTTTTTTTTTTGGATACATTGAGAGCACGTATCGTAGTCATTTTATTATACTTAAACGAATTTTGCGATAGCAGAGTCTGATCTACTTATAAGACCTTCAAACACGTGCGTAGATGAGCAAAAACACAACAATTCGTTGAAAAACTCCTTCGTATAAGAAAATCCTTTGCAGATGTTGCCAACCCTCTTACTCCGCCTCTGGATAGTTTTTGATTTCATGAAATCCTTAAATTAAAGGTTGAGAATATTTAATGTATCAGTGATGTGAGGTTATTCTTTTCGTCGCCCCAACTAGAATTTGTGAAATGGTCGGCTTGTGCGTTTCATATGGACTACCCGCGGCTAAATATTAGATCCATGCATTCATCTCAACTAAGTATTCAATCCAATTCAGGGAAGATATCGTTGTGAAGATTATAATAAGGTGAGCAAGATTAACGGATGAAGAGAGCACTTCTAATGATGAGATCCGATTAATAATATCAACACCATTTTTCTCCTCTCTACTACTATTAACTTTCGTATTGAGTTGCAAAAAATTGTCCATTAACCCAATGAAACACCTGAAATTTGTGTACATTAATACGAATCATGGTCATCGCATATCGTATATAATCAAGTCTTTTGATTCAAGAGGGTTACATGGAAGCCGATAAACTGGGTGCACTAACATTTTCCACCCACTCTTGTCTCTGATGGGGATTATTATTCGATCACCTTAATTTGTTCTTTAGAGAGCTTCAATTAATTCGCGTGAAACTGTTAGAAGAGAAACCATACTCACCATACAGAGGTTGGGGGAAATGTTTTTGCACGTCTGACCCTATTATATATAGTATCTACTTTCTTTTGATATTCTTATAAATGAAGTATAAATATTTGGTTGGTCTTGTTGTGTTATTCTGGTTATGTGGTTGTGAGCGAAGGTGTCTACTTGAAAAAAAATGAGTTGTTGAGGAGGAAAACTCGTGTGTGTTATTCCAATTCAGTTGAATTCTTAAAGAAATTGGAAATTGGAAATTGTTTCGAATACAGTCAACAGAGCCAGATCCAGAGTGCATCAAACATCTCCGGAGGGGATTAAAAAATGTTTTTATCCTTAAAAAAAGCTTAAGATAATTGATTTCTAGGTCTCCTTCGCAGATGTTGGACGCCTTTTTGATCCGCGTCTGAGCAACGTTCCAATTAACGGATACTTTGGAATTGTCCGCTATTTGGAGAGATATTTTATAAGGATCGAAGCTTCCCGTTAATCGGAGGTATCCGCTCATTAGAGAGTCAATGAGTCAACAATATTCTCATATAGGATCACTCTTTATTGTAATTTTTTGTATTGTAAACAACTACGTTTCGTTATTATTTATTCTAAGATTTTAGTCTCTAAATTTTATTAAGTATTTCTTAATTCGGAAATTTAAGTTAAGCCTTTTCTATAGACTTTTCACATTTTTTCTTAAAAATATAAAACTTGTTCTGAATGAGTCCCTCTTATGAAAGTTATAACTCATTCTTCATGTTGAGACCTCAGGCTAGCTTAACATTTAAAAAAAAAATGAGATGAATAAAATATACCGCACTATCTACTGCTGTGGTCATATTGTTGCTATTTTAAAACATTCTGCTTCACAACCTCAAATGTGATGTCATAGTCTGGATTAAGTAATAAGATCACTGAGAATCGACGACATAACACTTTTTCTCTCTCTCTCTCTCTCTCTCTCTCTCTTTAAATTATTTTATTCATGATATGGTGTCGCTGTAATAGGTCTATTGGATTTGCAATCAAACAAGTTGAGAGTTTTAAGAATTGAACTGTGTATCATTTTCGTGCCTTTTTACACTACTCCTTAATGGCGTAATAAGTTTAATAATGTAATTAGGCCTAATGGATTTTCGCGAAAACTAGCAAGGTAATTTTCAGCATTTTTTTACGCATGGCAGAGGTGGGGCTAGAGGGACAAGTATTATATGTATTGCAATAGTCCTTATCAAATATATTGTCTCACATATTCAACTTGCACATGGGACGAGATGATATCTTCATACAATTTTATAAACAGGATATGTTGTTATTACATAGCTTGTGTAACAAAGTAAAGAGGATAGTATTTAATAAACCATGATTTTCAACAGCCACAGGTTTTTTCTTCATTTAAGAATGTGATGAGTAATAAACAAACAAGTTGAAACAACCTCAAAGGGAGGATCATTTCTATATGAAAATCCTTCTGTCTACTATTTTAATTGGTGATGATTTTGCAAGGTGGAATAATTAAGTCGGATGACCGAGTTAATCATCTCTAATCAGATCAACGTGCTATTACTTCTCTTATTAAAGTTCTAAATCAGAAGCGCATGCGCATGGTAGTTTGACGTGGAATATCACCATTTTCATACGAAGATTATATCCATCTTGCACTGTCCCAGCTGGCACAGAATATCAGAGCAACGTAACAACGTCTAAATAATGTTGTTCTAACGTCATGTGCCAACTTGGGTATTAACCCTTTAAGTGCCAATCCCGAACATACTCGGGTTCTGGGGTCAAAAATACCGTGTCTGCTTCTGTGAGCCGTA
>JAUEKX010187757.1:0-10849 GCA_031834005.1 Dendronotus venustus
TCTGCTTCTGCGCATGCGTATTTGCAATATATTTGAAATAGCTGGCGGAATGGAGTAACGAGTTGAGCGGAAAAAAACCTTAAACAAAGGTGAACTTTTTTGGCGGAAAAAGAAGGCGAAAAATACGCAGAATGGAAAACGGCCTTAATAGATAGTTATTTTGGATGGTTTGGAAGATTCCGATATGGTATGAAAGGTGTCTGATAGTTTGTTCTTTACTTTAGTTTTCCGGCTAATATCAGTATATAAAACTTATATGGTCGTATGTATTCGTCAAATTTCTTCATTTTTAACGCCAGCGGCTGTCGTTAACGCTCAAAATTTATCAAATTCCCGGCTAATATTTTCCTGCAAAACCGTTGGCATTCGTTTATTACTATGTGAATCTTTCGCTGCCGAAATTCTGCTTCTTTTTTTATTGCAATTCTCTTTTTTTCTTTTCGGAGCAACATTTTCATTCTCCTGGCTAAGAATTCTCAATTCTCAAGAGTTACAAAGTATGTGCCTTTGAATTATGATTATAACTGAATTTTTGTTAGTGCTTTTTGAAAGGAATGAGTATATAAGATTGAGCAATTGAGACATTGAATGGATTGGTGTTTTTAAGCATTTTTTATTTTTACCCGCCATTTCGTATTTCATTATTGCCGCCTTAGAGATAAATACTCAGAAGCAGATTTAGAGTGTCGGCAATCACATGTGTAGGAGAAATGAAAATACAATTGCATCTGTAGAAACACTACAAAAAAAGTGTTTAGCGCTCTCCTACGCAGATGTTGTTGACCCTATAGACCGTCTGTGATACTTCAAAGGAAAAAGAATTGACGGAAACTAAATTGGGCAGATATTAAGCTCTTGGAAAGTTTTGGAATATAATTGTCTCCCAGAAAAGAGAAATCCCATTCTTTTTAATAGAAATAAATTTTTGGTTTCAGATGTAGGTGTCACTTAACTTTTAGAAAAATCCAACCAAAATATTTCGTAGAAGTTTTTTAAAAATATTGTTTATATCTGAATATAACTTCATAAAAATGTACTTAAGGGAAGGAATTTTTGGCGAATTTAAATTCTTCCTGTCAAAAATTTATTTTAATTCAACCGCCAAAATTTATTCCTGTCGGTTTTGAGAGTTTAAATGATTGAAAAAGTTCTTTACTTTCTGTTTTATATATACCGTATTTATCATTAAATTAACAGCAGAAATCATCAAGCCGCCAGGAGTTTTGTTTACTTTAATCGGGTAAACTTTCGCCAGCCCAAAAGCTCTCCTAATTTATTAGATAAAATTTTGCGAAAAAAATAGTTTAATTCATCTGTTTTATAGATTATTAGAGAGTAAACATTTTTACTTTTTCACCTCGTCATCAAAATCACTATTTTCAAGGAAATTTTTCAAAACTTTATTAGATGCTAAATTCGAGGTTGAAAATGAAACGAAAAGAATTACTGGAAAAACTTTGCACTTTTAGAAAAACCTTTATGCATATATTCTTAAGGTTTATTCACAGCGCATTAACGAAGTTTTTATAGTACTTACTTTAAGCGAACAATTTTCACAAGTTTTCTCAATATTAAGACGACCTGATTCATCAATTGCAATAACTGTATTGATATGCAACTCGTTTTCTCCCTCTTTTTTACTTATTGACATGCAACTCTTCTTTACCACAAGATTCTTCAGAAAGTCATTGATAGTTACATTAGCCTGTTAACAAAAACACATGTCAATATAAAATCTTTAAAAATCTTTTATTTATAAAAACTTATAACTAATTAGATATTTTTCAATTTGCCAACTATCTCAAATTATAAGTCCCTTTAAGTGAGGGCTAGAAAAATCTTTTTAGTTTTAATATTTTATTTATTCTTAATTAGTTTAAATAACAATCATTGCCTCGCTGTTTATTTAAGGTCTTAATTCCTGAGAACTTTAAAATTTGCAAAATTTTTTTCTTTTTTTACAGTAAATTTCTCTTTGAGCAACGCAAACAATGGATAACGATGTAAAGATAATACACTTCTAAAGATTATTCAGGACAACAAGATATATAGAGCGATTTTTCCTTTTGTAAAAAATGCGTTTTAGTTTGACTTTTTTTTCAATAGAAAAGTCTCTGAAAATTAATTTCACATGGTAACAATGGCAACTATTCTTTATTTCATTTTATGTTTCTTTTTACGTGCTACCACATTACCAAACTTCAGATTTTTATTATATATCTTGAGATATATAACCTAAGCCAAGCCTAAAAAGAGCCACCCCTGACTTTACAAAATTTCGACTTTATTAATAAATTTCGGGATTCACTACTTACGTTGGGTTGTCCAGTGTTAAACGGTAGAATATCATTACAAAAGTCGCCGACTTGTTTACGGATAATATCTTTCAACACTTCATCAAATTTCTGTTCTTTTTCAATGCGATCAACGTAATTATTGATGTCTTCCAATAGCGATTGGTTTTGATAATATGCTCTGTGCAGATTTACTTCATGTCTCACGAAAAAGTTGAAGAGTACACTCTCTAAGAAAGATACAGTTGGTGTTGTTGGTAATTCATCCTGAAAATGTTGTTGGATAAGAGATTTACATTGACTTAGAGAGTACAATGATAACTACATGTTGATACACGTACCAAGTTGCAAATACCTAATTAAACTCTTATTCAGGATGGAGGCATATATAGTTGTCTTTAACCTTTTGAATGAAAGCATGAAAGCATGCATTTCATTTCATGAAAAATCTTTCCTTTTTGTTTTCAATATCTTATATATAAAAAAAGATTTCCTTAAATAAAGTTTTATAAGGTATTTAATTTATCTATTTATTACTGTAAGATTAAAAGAAAAAGAGAAAAAAGGAAAAATACACAGTTTATCCAACCCCCGTGTCGATTATGGTTTGCACATGTAAAGTAGCTAGCTTTTGATATTGGTATGATATAGATATTTTATTTTTGATAGTTTGGTAATTTCAGCATGATTTTAAATGATCGTTGTATCATTTACTTTTTAAAATGATCATAGCCAGCCCCCAAAACGGCCCAGCTTTAAATTTAAATTTTTAGCCAAGTAATTTCTATTTAGCAAAGGATGTTTATCTGTATATAGAATGTATAAGAATAAATGCTAAGAACAACAAAATCTAATGATGTTGTTATAAAAGTAATTTTTCTAAACCACCCTTGTATATTATGTATAAAAAAATGTCTAGATATTTCTTACATATTTACGTATATTTACTTTCAAGTATTTAATTTTTCAATTATTTTTTATTTAACAGCAAAAATTATAGCGTATACAAAACGAGACGCCAGACATGGATTGCTGCATTAAATCCCGGGCCTGTTGATAAGGGCTATGCACAATCACTTCCTTGAATAGATACTGTGACCCTCAAACCTAAAAACGGACCCAATAATTCAATCACCAAATAAAATACTAGAATAAAAAAAAAAAAATTTAATTCCTCATGTTCTTGCCTTTTTTATGAGGTTTAAGGTATTATGACGTCATTTTTTGTTTATTTTTTTAATTTTTAATCAAAGTAAAAGTAAACAGTAACTTCAAATCTACCCTCCACCAATCCACACCCTGATTGTTTTTGTTTTGATTTTGGTTATTGCTTTGCATGATTCCAATTATTGCAATTTGTCGGAAATCGAATTTCTCGACGATTCCGCACGAGAAACTACTACTAGCGCATGCGCTGACAAGCGGATTGCTACGTCACGCTGCACCTTTACAAGGATATAAAAGATACTCGTTGCTCTCGCTAATGCATTTACTTGATAATTATATTTGATAAACTAAGAAAATGTCAGAAGAACTCATCACAAATGCTATACTAGCTGCCCTTGAAATTTTAAACCCTCATTAAAGCAATCATATGAAGCAGCAGCAACCAGAGCCGCAAAGAACGTTGTCAAGTTCATACATAGATTTTTTGGAGAGAAAAAGAAAGATCAATAGCGCAACATTTAACAAAAAGGAACACGAGCATCATACTGTCTTAGAAAAAGTTGATGATTCAATCGACTCCCTTCAGATCCAAAACACAGAATCAGATGAAGAATCCTTAAAAGAAAGGTAAAACGTTAAGAAGCTCTTAGAAACAAAATTAAAATGTATTAAAATAGCGGATGAAAGTGGTTGGCTTACTATCAAGGAGTTTAATAATGATGAACTTGCTTCAGGAGATAAAGTGGAAAAATAGACTGAAAAGAGCTATACGTTCTGTTGACAATTTAAGGGAAAAGCTTTCGTAACGATGGAGATTTGACGATAAAAAAAGTCGAGTACACAAGCTGTAAAAACAAATTTAAAAATTCCTATCATAAATCGAAAATGGACCAAATCGTTTGTTTTAGCAGCGTGTAGATCATTACATCAACCACTGTCCATTTATTGATCAAAAGAATAGTGTTTAGCATATTCCTTCTTCTACTTTGACAAGAGAAAATCATTCCGAAAGAGAAAAGAAAAGACATTGGAGTGGCTTTAAATTTGTGTTTTTACTATTTTTTATTGTTCTAAGATATTTAGATGTGTCAAAACCTTCAACCTTCAACTGTTTTATATCATGCAATTATCCTGTTGGTTTACGAAAGGTCACTTCTTTCAGAGCGAAGTTTCAACAAGTTTTTTTACCGGGAACATTTAGTAGTGAAATAAGTTTAATTTACAATCCTTGCTGACTTAAAAGATGAAATCATTAAAACACAAAACAGCATTTACAAGAACTGGCTATTGAAATTTATAAAATTTGTGTTGTAAACAATATAACAATATATCCTTCTTGGGTCCCTCGGGAACAAAATTAGCTTGCTGATGCCATTTCCAAATTTAATGATAAGTAATCAATTGATAACGAAACATATTATATCGCTTCAAATTATGGAAGCCACAATTGTTGATCGTTTCGATTATAATTAAAAAAAAAAGGTGAAAAATTCAATTCTAGAGAATTTTGTCCACATACGTCGACAGTTAATGCCTTTCCTGTAACTGAGGAAACTAAGAATTAAACTTTTTCCACCTATCACTATAATCGGTAAAACCATTCGATACTTAAGGGAAAAGTATTTTATTTGGACCACTCTGGAAATCGTCCTAATTCGGGACATTACTGACTTGCAATGATAAAACATTCCACTCCTTTGTTGAGCATTTTTTACTCTTAGACCCATTTTGTATGAACCATTATTGCACTAGGTGTGTTTTTGACGGTTTGCTAAGTTCTGTTCCTAAGCACTTTATAGTGGTTTTTCTAACGCTTAAAATATCAGATTTATGCTTTGTAGAATATATCTTGATTATTTCGATGTCAAACTCAGAGTTGCAGACACTTTGTGAAGTCGCATCACTGCTTCATTGTTTAAGGTATGTGTTTTGGTATTAATATTTTTTTGTAGATGACACAACTCTTCAAATTCAAGACAATCATTTGAAAATAAAAGCACTTGGTCTCACAAATCTTGTTTAACGCTAATTTAAAGTCAACGAAGTACAGATCAGCCTGGCAAAAATGGGTGACTTGAACAAAAGCCTTTTTGAAAGTTTCTCACTGTCCTGCCGACCACTTCTACTTAATCACTTATCTTAATGACCTCACAACTTCAGAAGCTAAACAGGGAACTCTAACATACGCCTTTCTTAGAATCTAGCTAGTACTAGATGGAAGAATTCGAATTTGATCCAAAAATATGGAAACTCGCCGGAAAAAGTCAATGATACTCGAACAGATTAAACGACTTTTGGCTTAGCGACAGACTTGAAAAACAAGCCAGAAGCTTTTCATCCTGCAGACTTTCTAAAACAAAAGCAGTTCATAGGGTACAGCGTCACCTCCCAATCTCATACTCAACTGCTATAGAATATTTTAATGATCATATTTCGAAGATAGTAGACAAGAAAAAATACGGTTTACATTCCCTACGTTTTGGTAGAGCATCCGAAGCTGCAAACAACAACATCTTCGACAGAATGATATCGAAACATGGTTGTTGGTCATCAAACATTAGTCACGACACATCCATTAAAGATAAACATTTCAAAAGGTTACACAGTCTCCAAATCTCTAGAAATTTGTCTCGTTGTAAATGCAAGCAAATAACAAATTTGTATTCGTTTGAGTTAATTGGGAAATGCGAAGATTTCCTGTGACTTCATGGTACATATACATTCATAGCTAATATGTAATAGATTATCATTCCTTTATCACTTTAATATGAAAAGAATTATATTAAGGAAAGTAATTCATATAAACAAGATGTTTTTTAAATAGTTTTGCTAATTTTCAATATCTCAATAAACGTCACGATTTATTTTGCAGAGCGTGCATTTTAGAAGATTGCGTTTATTAAATGATATATCGTGCAATTAGCTCTATCATTTAACGGGCTATTGATTTTGTTATCGTAACTTTCTCTCTTGGCTTGAGGGCATATTTTGATTATTTGAAAATTTAATTCAAAATTAGATTAAAAAAATTAAAAATAAAAGGTGAAACTTAAGTTCGAAGTATTTACTTGATGTTGCTCTTGATCAGTTGATCCTGATGTAGTTGGAGTTTGATGTTGATCTTTTGTGTCGTCCTGAAAACGAAAATTGAATAAGGAGATATCCTTTGATTTTGATTTAACCCTAATAAGAAAGGTACCAAAATACAATTCCACAAATTTAATTAATTTAAGATTTAATAACAAAAAATCGTACGAAAAAATCTTTTGATAAAATATACTTCATATGAATCTTAAATTGCGCATCTAATTACATAGATGGGATATTATAATCACTCGGAAAAAAATGGATCTAGCTGGATCTATAGATGGATAGTAATATTGTGTTCGTTTAATTTATAAACCGAAAGAAACATATGCTTTGTTTTGAGTGGAAATAATCGGATTGTTATACGTTTCCATCCAGTGCAATCCGATCCATATAAGTGGAAACACACCTTAAGGTTCAGCGGTCATAAGTATGTTTAATTTTGATAAGACACAGTGTCTTGAACTGTAAAGACACTGTGAATTGAGTGCTACTTGAAAGTTAGACTTGTTTGTGTATAGTTTCATTACTCAAAACTGCGCTTTTCTGAACAAACCAGCACTTACAAATGATTAAAAATATTTTTGTTTTTAGGAGAAGAATATGTTAGAATGAGTATTACTTCATGTCAACAAAATAAACCAAAACTATTTCGGTGTGAAAAATCTGAGTTATGTTGATCGAAAGTGAAAACATTTGGTAACATTTGATAGGAAATATATTTCTCTTTCATGTATCAACCTTTATATTGAGGTATTCAAAGGTTACACTACACACGATATTTCTGACTTCTGACATGAAGTAAATCAAGTGAAGTGTACATGAAGTGTATATACGATTATTTTGTTGCTGTTTCTTTGTTAAATTTTGTTAAGGTCAGTGTAAGCACTAATAACAACAAATTGTAAAATGATAATGAGACTGTTCACAAACATTGAAATAATAAATCACAAAATTTCATTATCCCTGTGGAATCATGCATGTGCATCATTAATTTATTCATTTATATGTCCATAGCATTTATATTTATATGTCCCTAGGGTAATTTTTAGCAATACGTTTTTGTAGGCGTTCATTTTACACGATAAATTCAGTTTTTGTTTTGTGTATCACTCATGTCAAGAAAGATCAAGAGGATGTTCGTAAATTAAGCTTTATCAAAGTTATGAAAATACACTCATAAACAATAAGTTTCAATATATGTAGTTCAGTTTAAAGCTCAACTTGGTTTTTGTATGCTGGTAAGCTTTTCATTCCTTTCTTGTTTGTTTGTCATTTCTTTGCTCTCGTCACCGTTCTCATTTCACTGTTTAGCTTTAGGTTTTTTCTTTTCATAGGCTTTTTACTATAAGATTGTATCATTTATTTATCAATTCTAGTTCGAACACATTTGTATCAGTCGTTACAAACAAACAAAACCGTCTTAGCACTCCTTTCATACAACACAAATGAATACAATATTTATTGAAAAAATAAATGGATATGTAAACATGTATAAACGTAATCTTCGTTTTTATTTATGATTTGCATTTATCTGAGACTTGTTTTATTGTGTGTGAGACAGAAAAAATTCTAATGGTAATATATAAACGAGTTTATGAACATAAGACGACGGGGGAATGGCAACGTTTATTAACACATATTTAGTACCATCTGATCAATACAATGGCTCATAAATGTCAAATTATAAACCGTTTAAAATAATTCACCCGATCCAAAAAAATATATTTATTTGCTATACCGAATGCATCCATAATATTGACCTCAAAACCAAAAAATCACTTTTTCAAAAATTACTACATCAAAAGCTATTGCCATTTAAAGATTTTGAGCCATCATATGCGAAATCCACAGCCGAAGCTTTCCTTATATGGTAACGTGCAAATATTAGCCTCAGTTCATAAACTCCTCTTGGGTTATGCAAGTGTTCTTAAAATTGGCACTTATGAGTCACCGTATTCATTGTAGTGTTTTCAATTTATTCAGTCTCAAAGTGTCGTTATGGACATTGAAAATGTACGTTCTGTTATCTATGGACATCATCAAAATTAGTAAACTCTCATTATGAAAGGAAGTGATGTGTATGCTATTATCACACGGACATGGATCTTAGTTCGAAAGAAAACACAGCCTTCCCAGCTAATTGATATGTATTATGCATTACCATCACATACACTATCTATAAAGACTTGAGAAAATATTATCATAATTACTATATTGAAAAAATGCTCGATGATATACTTTTATAATCGTACATACGAAAAACAATATGTTGGAAAATGGCAAGTGTCAGCACCATTTAGGAGAATTTAGAGATTTACTTACTAATGTAGTTAGACTTTTTATTCCTTCTGTCAAGTCATTCGTTTTTTTAATTTCCTCGTATTGTTTTAAGACTTTAAAATCATACTTAATATATAATTATACCAAATTAAAGAAACTAGCAGTAAACTTTTTCATAAGAACTTTGTTTGAAAATCTTTAAATTCGACATAATTTTTTGCAGGTCATATTCTTTCCGATGTAATAATGTATGACTTTTAAAATGGTGTCACGTATTCCGATTACAGTTTTGTGTAATAAAATATCTTTCATCTCCAGAATCAGTATCGTAATCAGTTACACCTCCTGCCGAAATGTATGATGGACCTTTCAGAAGCAATTTAATTGTCTCCCTTGCTTGATCTTCTTTGTGATACTTAGGATCAACACCATGCAAAAATAATCTTCCATAATGTTGGTTGTAATGTTGAATTCCGGAACATTTCATTCGAGCTGAACATGTCATACATGGTCTCTTCTTACCATAGATATAAAAAACAGCGCCTTTAACATTATCAGTTTCTTTCAACTGGTCAGCAATGTCACAAAGAAATTCTTCCGCGTGACGTGATTTATCTTTATGGTTAAAGTTTGTGACAAATCTTAATTGTTTTTGTAAGGAATGTAAAAGACCGATAAAGCATGTATTAAACTTATTTATCTTTATTTCTCTTTTCTTAATATTTTTTACTCTAAAAGCTTGGTATTGGAATTCTTTTATTTTCTCATTCACCATGTCCCATTTGTTATCTTCGTTATTATTAGTAGCGATGTAGTATCCTATAATATTTTTATCATTTCCATCTATTTTTCTCTCAGCTCTCATCAGTTGAACTTCAACTGGATCAAAGTCCTTGCTTTTTATAGATGGATAAAAAGTCCTAGCGGAATATCGTAAAAATCTCGAAATTATTTTATCTTTTTCGGGGTCAGATATTATCTCCGTCCTGTGAAAAATAGAAGCTCTACCTTCTTGATTAGTATTACCACATTTATAACTCAGCATATTAAAGAGATCTTTTCTTTCGTAATACTTTTCCCAATTCGATAGTAGATCTTCAATGGGTTTTTGATCAACTTCACTAAAACAAATATACATTAATTAGGTTATATTACTGTTAACTAGCACATAAGTACTCAAAATTTTATTTCGGTTGTAATAAAAAAAAGTTGGTTTTCCTAACGTTTATTATAGCGAATCAAAAAGATTTTGATTTTACTTCAGTCTAGGAAGACTAGGTTTTGCAATCAACTTTAAGTATTTTTATGTGTCTCAAGATTAGGATAAAAAATCAGGTGAAATTCGAAATTTTTTGCACCTCTAATAATTTTTGCAAAATAGAAATTTGATCAAACAGGATTTGACAATATATTCCTGAAAGTTGCCAAATTTGCACTCTGCTAAATTTTACTTTCATAGGATTATACTAACCATTGACGCATCTTTTTAACATTCGATAGTAGATCATCGATGACTTTATTATTCGCTTCACTAAAACAAATATACATTAACTGTTATGTTATGTTACTGTTAAATAGCACTTAAATACTCAAATTTTCATTTGGGTTGTAATAATTTAAAAAAAATTAAAAATTTAAATTTGAATTTGAATCAATTTGAAAAAACGAAAATTTTTTATTTTTTTAATAAACCACCCGGTCGTCAATTGCTGCTATTAACGACAATAAAATAGAGAATACAACTCACAAAACCTTTTTTAAAGCAACGAATAAGAAACTAATGATAAAATATCATCGTACTTTAGTCTAAGAAAATAAGACTTTTCAATCAATTTGATGTATTGTTATTCGTTTCAAGATGAAGATAAAGAAGGAAGTAAAATTCGAAATTGTTTTGCACATCCCCAGTAAACACAGCGACGTTGTAGCAACGTTGCCTCGACGTCGCAGAACGGTGGGATTTTGGTGTAAAATGAAACACATTTGCGACGTCGCAAATCAACGTTTATTCGACGTCG